>JAXGGA010017870.1:0-23299 GCA_038373865.1 Uloborus plumipes | reverse complement strand
GAATAGTTTTATTTTAAATACCTAATAAGTTGTCAGGGTCTATTTCTGGACCAAGTACTGACCAAGATTAAATACTGCAACAAACTAAATTTTATAACTAAACTAGCTGACCCGGCGTACTCTGTTCCGCCTTAAAGGCAATAAATAAGCAAATTTTTGAATTTATTAAGTTTTTTTTAATTAGAAAATGCAAAAAAATAAATAAATAAATAAATAAATAAATAAATAAATAAGTACCGACATTAATCATCCATTATTGTTTCTATATTTACAACCTATTTTACTGCGCTCCAGAAGCTGTCAGAACATGTGCTTTATGTCGCCCGGCGACAGAGGCTCAAAAAAGGCTTAGTTAAAAAGATAATTTTTTCGGACTGCATATCAACTGACTGCTCCATCCATAAATCCATCCAAACAAACTTTTGTATATATATAATGGTAGTAAGAAGAACAGCCACTTAAATGCAGTCCAGGAGCTATCCCACCAAGCGCTTTCCACCTCTCAGCCTCAAAGGCGTAAAAACTCTTAAGTGACAATCGTTTCTGACAGCTTATCACATATAAATTTCAAGGGAAGTACCGCGCTTGTTCATAATTTACTTCACAAAAAAGTCAAAGAACACTCAACGCACCGCTAACTTATAACCTGTTTACTGCGCTCCGGAAGCTGCCAGAACGTGTGCTTTATGCTGCTCAGCCATTGAGGTGTCAAAAAAGGCTTAGTAAAAAGGCTTAGCCAAGAATACAGAAAAGCTGGTAGCTAAATAGATAATTTGCAATAAAAAAATATATTGCGGTCCTAAATTGAGATAAAAACTATCCTATCATTTAAGTTGGACCAAACTGAAACTGCGTGCAAAATTTGGTTAAAATCGGTTCAGTAGCTGAGGAGTCCATTGGCCACAAACACAGGGACACGTAGTTTTTATATATTAAGATTGATCAATACTAATTTCTAGTCTTAGTATTGATTAAAATATTCTGAATCCTTAGTTTGTTTCTAAAATAAATGTTTTAAGTATGCAGTAAATTTTGAAAATACCCATTTTACCGACATAGTGGGTTTTTTTAAATGGGCCTACACGAAAAAACCTACCCGGGTGGGTTTTTTCGGGTGGGGCCCGCTTCGGCGAACCCTGCTCCGTAATCGTAAAAAAAATTAAAATAAACATGTCAGTATCAAGATCTTGGTAAGTAAAAGCTCTTCTGCTTTCGATTGAAACAAGCCACCTGCATTACACTGTTGGATTCTACTGTACTCGCATCGAGAGTCAGTTAGCGCGACATCGTTGTAGAGCATTCTGCAGTATCAGAAGTTGCTTAGAGTGTACCACGAAAAGGTAATCTACGTTGCACTTCTTCATTAAAATGCGACATTATTTAAGATAATCTTTCGCTCATGTTTGGCATAAAATAGAGCACAAACCTTATATTATTTGAGGCAACTTTGTGAAATTTTTTTTCGGTTATTTTTTACTTTAAGTCTTATGGAAAATACTTCAACTAGTCATAGTAATTTCAGAGCGTTTTATCAGTAATAAATCCATTTTAGCAGCTGACTTTAACTGAAAACACAACAAATACTTAGCTGCCAATAATATCTGAAAACGTTGCTAAATATTGCAAAAATATGTTTCAGTTTCTGTAGTAACTTTTATTCTTCGCAGAAGAACAAGGGTAGTTTTTTTTTTTTTGCCTTCATAAGAGTATTAAATCAGACAAAGGGGACAATGTTGCAAAAGCTAGAAAACTAAATCTGTTTTTCATTTTTCACCAAAATCAGCCCATGTTGTATGTGCACACATCAACAAGTCTCACGTTTAAGAGGGGAAGAAAACCACATTCACACAAGCACAAAAAATTTCCCTCGTTTAGCACACAGTCTTAAGTTTGTCAAAGAAAGGAATCATTAACGACTATCAAATTATGTCTTCATTCTTATGCAATACCTTATTTTGAGCTCTTATAGCAGATGCTCTTTCAGGTCATATTTTCGTTCTTGAACGAATTTTGTTGGATGCTAGCTTATTACCTGGCGTTGCTCGGTATTGAATTACGTTAACTCATTTCATGCTAAAAAGAAATAGGTGAGCCTTAAATTGATATTTCATTGTTAATCGTAATCTTTGATGGAAAATATTCATATTTAAATGTATATTAAATTTTATCAATTTGTATGCTTAAAGGCTTATCTCTATTACTCTATATATTTAAAATTGAAAAAAAAAATGGCTATTTTGAGGCAAAAAATTTTAATTTTGAGCTTTTTGAATTTTTTAAAAAATTCAAAACGCTGCCTATGTAAATTTTAGTGCATCAAGGAACCTCTGTGCCAAGTTTGATGAAAATCCGACAAAAACTGGATTTGTATCAGAAACATATACATAGAAATTTACGTACATCCATTTATATATATATATATAGATGACGGGAACAATCGTTTTCACATAGCCACTTAGCTCGGCTTCGAATTCACTTTGCAGCCTTTTGGGGCTGTCTTGCTAGCACTAACAATTATACTGGTAGATTTTATTTTTTAATAGATGCTAACTACGCCCGAAACATTTAGATGACCTCTATATATTAAAATGGACATTGACTTTAATAAACTTCCTGATTTTGAGGAAGACAATACGTATAATTCTTGACAGAATTAAACCACGCCAAATTAATTCAAAAGGGTGTCAAGGTGAACAATGACTTTATTGCTTCCAGTGGAAAAGGCGTAGTTATATTGATCCATAAGTCTTACATATGAGGATTATTGTTTTTTTTATTTCTCCAGACAGCATTCTTAGTGACTTTTAAGTCAGCTTTCGATGTGGTGTTCTTACCGATCTAATGAATCGCAAGATGAAAACACGAAGGCTACATGACATGCGAAAAGCACTGTAATACATTTTGCAGTTTTGATTAAAATGCTTTTCATTAGATTAAAGGAGCCGCCCAGTGACACAATTGGGGAAAAAAGGATCTGTGTTATGGTTAGGGCATATGTGTTATTATACTCGGTTACTTTAAAAGAGGCGTATCAAGTTCAGAAATTTTGCGTCGTCTCTATGGAAACCGTACGAAAGAAAACAGCTCCACTCTTTTTTTATGCACTGCTGTTGAGGCATTTCATTTGTTTTATATTTATCGAATGAGGCTTACGCTTTTATTTATAGCCTCATGTCTCAGTTATTTCTCAAAGTTTTCTAACAAATTTTGACATACTTTAACACAGCAAAAATTTCTAAGAAAATGTTGTGCTTTATTAAGGTTGATTTTCCGATGGAATAATAGTTTGCGCACAAAGTAATTTTAACCGTTTGTATTCAACCATTGTTGCAAAAGCTAAGTGGGAAAAAGTCCATAGCGCCGTAACTATGACAACCATCAGGGGAAAAGTGCGGAGAGTGGTAAATTAATTTTACTTTGAGCCGCCAGCTCTCGTTACGCAGGGTATAGTATATCGCAAAAGTGTCCTTTTGCATGTTGTCCGAATGCGGCTTGAACAAAAAAAAAAAAAAAATCTACTTCTTTTCGTTAGTTATCTTCATTTTCCCTTTAGTTTACCGTGTTTTCAGTCAATGGCAATAGTTATATGATAACTTACTGATGCTAAAACTACTACAAAACAAGCTCATGGTTAGATCAACGAGTTAAAAAGTTCTACTTAAACCCAAATCTGCAGTCAAAAATGTTTCCAGTGTTGAATTTAGTAATTTTGGTAAATTTTATGTAATTGATTTTAATACAATATTTTTTAAAATCTAAAATGCGTTAATCTTTCGACAAAATATGACCAAAAAGTAAAACAGTTAAGGGGTCACAGAACCTCAAAAATGACCAAAAGACCGAAAAAGTTTTTATTGCTTATTTCAAAAGTAAAAGTTACTTAAAACACTCGGAAAAATAGCATTGCTTTAGCTAAATTATTAAAAAAGTTATGAGTGACTTTATGGTATGCATGCTATATGTTCTAATGAAAAAGCAAGACTTTAAACTGCTTTTTCTCGATGATCAGTTTTTAGTGTTTCTATGGTACTGGAAATGCTAAGGATTTTTTTCTATTAAAGATACAACTTTAAAGCCATATTTTTTGCACCCAAAATAATACATTTAACAAAATTGTGCATTAAATAGGCATTTCATAAATTTCAAAAAATTTTAGAGCTTGTTAAACCTCGAAAAACAAAATTTTCTAAGAATTTTTTACAGAAAAGGTCACAAAATATTTTCAAATCAATATATAAGAAAATGAATGCACAGATTTTTAGAGGTAATTCTCGTGATCATTTCGCAAAAAGAAATTTTGAAATTAGTGCAGAAACAAAAAAGCCTTTGGGTTTTAAAAAAATTGAAATTTTCCTTAATTTTTCAAATTTTCAAACAAAGTGGGCAACATTTTTAATGTTTGAAAATAAATTATTGATTGTTAAATAAGTGCAGAAACAAAGATTTCAAAGAATTACATTCTTCACGTAAATTAAAGTAATTTGTTAGAAAGGTACTGTAACCCCTTAAGTCAAACGCGGATGTAGCTTCTATTTTTGGAGATTATCATTATTGAACTATGAGCACACAAATTAGAATGTATGGAGTGGAGGAGGTGATGAGTTTTGTTATTGATATTTTTTTATAAATAGGTGATCTGAGGCTCTTCTACGTACACTATCTGCGTCGCAGGGCATATTTTAAGGAGTTTTTTTTTGGGCAATTGCCCTCACAGTAGAATAAACTTGCCCCCACAGTCAATTAAATGTCCCACCTACATTTTCCTAATTTTTTTCAGCGGTTATGTGTTTCTATAATTTTTTTTTTCTGTAAAAAAATACCACATTGAAGCGTGACCCCTAACCCTTCCCAAAGGCAAAGGAGTGAAACTACCAGGGGAGGGGTCTCGTATTCCTACGTCACGTGACACGGGGAGATTCAGATGTATAATCTGAATCGTCTTATCCGAAGGCCACTCAAAAAGTTGTTTAACTCCAAATTCGATACAGCGGGGAGCGGGTAGTTTCCAGTTATAATATAGTCAAACCAGACCATCGCGCCAGAACGAAAATTGCAGCAATGAACAAAAGATTGAATATCGCTCTAAATGGCTGCGGGATGGTCTATTTCAACCCGCGGCCATCCGCCATAAAATTTCTGAAAGAAGAAAACCAGAAGCTGAACTCTACAGAGAGAGGAATCTTTTTTTGGAAAAAAAAAACAATGCTATTTGAATTTGGTTGTATTAAAATGAAAATCAATGGTTGTATTATAATGAATGAAATTGAAATAGTTCAAAAAGTCACAGGGTTCACTTTCCTTGCACTCTTTTCCTATCGAACAAAATAACCATTAGCAATAATTTCCGTAATTTCAATTTTCACACTTCTACTCTGTTTTGACGATTATTTAACTAACATAAACTGCTGCACATTTACGATCCCCCCTCCCCTTCAGAGGAATTCAGAGTTGCCCACGCAGTCAAATTTCCTTAAAATATACCTTGCTGCGTCGTCATAAGCACAGGTCATAACCCAACTAAATAGAGGTAGCAGCTAAATGGCTAAGAGAAAACGAGAAACAATTCTACCACGAGGTCTCGTCAAGAGTAACAGCCGCTTCAATTTCTCGACTTTTATGTTGACCCTTGATTATCAAAAGATTTGTGAACGAGTGTTCATTCTAAAGTTTTACTAAACCAAGGGTGCCATTCTTTCCCACGCACAATGGCGTACATCCTCCAATGCTACGGAGCACCCTCCTAGAGCAAAACACCTCCGACTGAGATTTTAAACAAACAGAAAAGAACACCCAGGAAAAATAAAAATTTCAAAGGCGCAATCTGCGCCATGAGCTCTCTCCCCCCCCCTCCGGGAATCTCTGATTAAACTCATCCTTTCCTTGAAAAAATATTTGCTACAGCACAAAATCACTCATTGGAAAAAGAGCGTTGTATATGTGTGTATAATAATCGAAGCGTAGCTAAGTAAGCTACAACTACTATAATAAAAAAGCGAAAATAGAAACGAGCCAATAAGCAAAATAATTTGAATGCACTCGTCCATAGAAAAAACCGATAGGATTGAAATTATAAGCATAATAATCTGTTAAAATAGTTCTATTTATTAACATTATTATTACTAGTGGTCAAAAGTCGACAAATTGTACTTCACCAATTGTGTCTCATCCCATCTTTTTCGTTTTAATTCGACTCCAAAATTTTATTCTTGGAGTCAAGAGACAAATTTTTCGTTAACTTCGAAGCAAAATGTAGATATTTATTTTTAGCCTACTTTCCCGTTAAAAATAAAAGAAAGACGAAAAAAGTATTGAAAGTAGCTTAATGCATCTAAAAAATATCGCCAAGTCCAAAAAATATCGCCAAGTTAAAAAAATGTCGCCAAGTCCAAAAAATATCACCAAGTTCAAAAAATATCGCGAAGTTGAAAAAATAAAAAGGTAAAATGAATATCGAAAAATTAAAAATTTGAAAGTAGGGTACTGAGATGGGGAATTTGTGTGTCGGTCTGTCGGTCGGTCGGTCTGTCTGTCCTCCCCTAATAACTTTTGAATGAACATTCCGATTTTGACAAACTTTTTTTTGTTGGAAAGATCTCGGCGAGTACAGCTCATTCCCATATTTGATTTTTCGATTTGAACAATTTTTGGTTCAACTTTGAACCGTTCAAACAACCTGTCCCGCGATGCTAACTTTTGAGTGAACAGTCCGATTTGAACAAACTTTTTTTTTGTTCGAAAGATCTTATCAAAGATACTTCATTCCCGTATTTTCATTTCCGATTTGAACAATTTTTCGTTCAACATTGAACCGCTCAAGCAAGCTGTCACCCCTAATAACTTTTGAGTGAACAGACCGATTTAAATAAACTTTTTTTTTTGTTCGAAGGATCTCAGCAAGGATACTTCATTACCGTATTTAAATTTTCAATTTGAACATTTTTTCGTTCAACATTGAACCGTTCAAGCAACCTTTCCCCACCTAATAACTTCTGAGTGAACCATCCGAATGGAATAAACTTTTTTTTTGTTTGAAAGATCTCGGAGAGGCTCATTCTCATATTTCGCTTTTTGATTTGAACCATTTTTCGTTCAATATTGAACCGTTCAGAAAAAAAATTAACTTTAGCGCCTACGGGGAATTTAAGTTGAATGTTGATCCTGAACTTAAAGTCGGATTTCCTTCAAACTAACTTTGTAAGAAAATGGTTTTGATAAATAATGTTTGTAAAGTACTTTTCTGAATAATCTTCTGTGAGGACTCTGATTCCGACTCCGACTCCGCAAACATGGCGGAAATGCAGGCTCAGAAAAAAAATGACTGACTGTGCAGACGATTTTTTGTTTATTTGTTCATTTGTTTTATTTATTTATTATTATTTTTTTGGCAGACGATTTTTTTTTGTAATAAAAATGTTTCATTCACAAGGGCATTTTATTCTTTATTTATATTTAACAACTGGCAACGGATTAAAAGTGAAATTCGAGACATTTTATCAACGGACGAGTTTTTTTTCTTTTTTTTTATTTTTTTTTTTATTTCTTTGATAAAATGTGTTTTGATGTACTTTGTACTTTAAATTTTTTTTTTGAAAACAATTGAGGAATTTTTCTACGGAAGAACTGTAACAGTTACATTCTTTAAAAGGTGCGACAAAACTTTATTTATTCATTTCTTTACTTTTTACGTGTCTATTTCATCTGATGAGAGGGGTATATTTTGCTTTTAGAAATCAGCTTTAAGTCCTAAAAAGGTATGTTTGACATAGTTTTTAGTCTCAGATAATCAAGAGAATAATGATCAGATGCTAGAATACCGATGTCGATGTACGGGAAAGTAGGCTCGTTTAGTTCTTGACAGAACTTCTTGTTAAAATTGTAATATTGAAAGTGTATTTCTATTGTTGTTTAAGCTTAAAATCTGTGAGATTATTTTCATTCCCAATATAAGAAATTTCTGTGAAAAGTTCGCTTAAAAATAAAATCACGGTACAAAATCAATTTATCGCTATAATGTTCGTACTAGAACGATCCTATTGAATGTTGAACTAAATTTCATAACTAAAATAATAAAAAAAGATATAGGAACAAAAATGTTGAAAATCTAAAGCATTACATAAAATTGGAACCATAGATTAAAACTGCACCAAAAATATATCAGAAGAGAAGAAAATACTAGAAGGGGTATCCAAAATGCACAACACTCCATCTCCTACAGAATAGCAAAATACTATGAAAATCAAGAAAGAGGACCCAAAATGGCTCTTGACAATCGAAAGAACATCGTCAAGCCAAACTTTTATTTTTGTAATGTAAACGGTAATTGCAGGCTTTCTAGTTGACTATTTTTATGTCTGTTAATTCTGAGGAGGTATATGGTCTTACTTGAGAGGGGGTTCTGACTTTTTAAAAAAGACAGATACGGTCTTTTAATCATAACTGATTTTTTTTTTTTTTTTTTGCAGATGAGAATGAAGTTGAGATTGCCTGCTGTAAAGTACCACGAGGCCTTCGACACAAATACTGTATGCCACTACAAATACCGGCAGACGAGCCTTTCTACTCCAAGTATGACGTCACTTGTATGGATTTCAAGAGGACGATGGCAGGGCATTTGCCTGGATGTGCTCTGGGTGAGATAATTTATAAATTTTTACATTTTATTCGATACTAGCTTTTAACTTAAACATTATGCTGTACTTTGGGGCGGTTAAAAATAAGAGAGGGGTCACTTTTCTCAACATTTTTTACCTCCTCCCCTCTTTGACGCAAAGTGTCATATTTTACTTTACCCAAACCCTCTCGTTGTCACCATGTCACATTACTTTTCTTAAACGTATTCTCGTTAAAAAGAGTGGGCACCCCGATCATTCGAATCTCGTTTGAAAAACGTTTTGAACAACTTTTTGGTTAATCCTTATGTTTCATGAATTGACACGCTCTGGTTATTTTGTCACTTTTTCCAAGTCGGGAAAACTGATATTTTATTTTATCTAAGAAGTCAGAGTTTACTAGTTCTTCCAAATTTACCATTAATACTTAAAAAAATTGCTGATTTGCAATAAAACCTGAAAAGTTATTGAACGTTGCAGTTACAAAATGAATAATATTTTACAGATTTATTCGGAAGCAATATCTTGGTACACAGTAATTTGATTACTTTTTTTCTCTGCAGAATGCCACGTAGTCCAGCCTTGGTATAACTTTTAACGAAAATGTTCAGTAAATTTGAAAAAATATTTTCCTTTTTTAGTGATTTAAAACTATTTTGTGATTTATTAGGTAAGAATTTTACCGTGTATTCTCTTAACGAAGTGTATGAGTTTATTCTTACGCCGCTTCATTCACGGTCATGGATAGTCAGATAGGAACAGTTAGCTGCCAATTTGGCGCCGCAACAGTGATTCTTTTTATTACCCCAATCTAAGATATGTTTTTCTTTTAACCCGATCACAAGGGAGCTCGTTCAAGGTCAAGCACCAAGTTACCAGAGCTGCACTACAGAATGTGTTTATTGTATAAAAGTTGCGCATTGTACTAAACATGTTTTGATGTTTCAGGTCCAAGGGTTCATATTAATCTGCAGACATCTTCTATCGATGCAAATTTCTTATACGGTTCTACTGAAGAGTTAGCCACAAAGCTACGACTCGGAACTAAAGGTATAAAAGCATTTCTTGACTTTCCTTTTGAATAACTACCTTTTGACTTGTAAATGAATACTTTTTAGAAAAGTGATTTTTTTTTTGTCATAGGGCTTTTTATTTACAATAAAAATAGTTACTTTCGAAAGAGGTGACTAGATTTCTCGTTACATTTCCCTTTCTGTACATTTTTCGCACTGTTCAAGAAACTTTTTTTACACCATGTACACAGCATAAATTAATTTGCAATTCAAATTAACTATAGGTGGCCCTGCAGTAGCTGACTCATGTTTACTGAAAGAGGTAATACCAAGACCGCGGGATTTACGCCCGATATTACCCAGGTAGCACAAATAAACTTTAAACGTTTTATAAACGTTTATAACCGGTTGTTCAACGTTAATAACCATTTTACAACCTTTAAGAAACGAAGTATGCTACTTGGGTTAACTGTCCAATGAGACATCTACTTGTACGTGCATTACGGGAATGTTTTACCCTTTAGAATAATTTCTTAAATCACAGCGAGGTGGCATACACAAGCTCTATAACTGTGAATTCTACTTTCCGTCCTAAGGAATAATGAACTAGCATGTTTGAGCTAGGCTAAACGATCAAACTTTTCAGTTACTTGATCATGTCCAGTCTTAGTTTGATAGATCAGTTTTAAAATCCAAATATTTAAAACCTTTTAACGAAGAAATTACTCCAGCAATCTATTTTTTGTTTTTATTTCGGTGGAACCTGTTGCAGGTATAGCGCACGTTTCATCTAGTTAAAAACTTGGTGCAAACCTATCTTTCTCGTAGATTAATATTAGGTTATTGATCTTGCTATTTGATGTCTTGTTAAGTGGGATAATAGAAGTTTTGATACTAGATACATTTTCATGCACAAGCACAGAATAAGATAGAGATGACACGCTGTACTAAAAGTTGAAGCTGGTGGTTCCATTGATGTGTATTTCAGCAAAAGATCTTGGGTTACATTGATTCGAAATAATGTGTTATTGAATCTCAATTTTTAGGGTATTTGAACTTGGGTATTGTTGCAAGTTTATGAAGCACGTTTCAAAACGTACACGAAAAAGTAAACTACTAGCTTCTTTATTTCTTACCAATTTCGTGAAGGTACCACATTATCACAGCCCGGCCAGTTTTCTAACCGATGTGTCCCATAACTTCGGCTTCAATCTCCTCTCCTTTTTACCAAAGGCCCAAAGTCCTCTCTTAAGGCTACAGTGGATACAAAAAAAAAATGTTTTTTTTTTTCAATTATTGATCTATGGGGGGATGCACCCATGAATCGGTAGTACCGATTAATCGGCCATAATCGGCCACTCTACCGATTATGAATAATCGGCAAATTCCGGCAGATTAATCGGCGGAAAAAATATTGTCTCAAGTAAACCTTTACTAAGAAACTATGATGAATAATTTTATTAACAGTAATAATAATCCTCACAGTTGATGTAAAGTTTTTAATACATTAATGCTTCTATTTTGAATAAAATACACATAGATAATGTATCAACATTTTTCATGCGTCGATACTTTTCTCCTTAGCATAGTGTTTTTAGATAATCTTTAATTTTCACAAGGAATCAAGGTCTTGAATTGCATTGTTACTAATAATTGAAAAATTTGCACCGCAAGAACTTTAAAATTGGAGCGTTCACCCCACAGACTCCCCCTCCTTTTTTTTTAAATTTTCATGTCTAGTTTACATAATTAGCAATGTGTTAATGTAACATTATTGACAAAAATATGAAAATTGATTCAGAGAAATTTGATAAAATTTTGAAATTATTTCGGGAAAATTAGAAAAATGGAAGGAAAAATTAGCAACTATTTCCAAAGTTGGAATTGTAAAAAAAGAAAAAAAAAAAAAAACAGTAATGGTGAAATTGGTAGTATTGAAAATACTCATTTTAATCATTAATCGGCTTGACCGATTAATCGGCTTGACCGAATATCGACTGCCGATTAATCGGTAATCGGACAATTTGCTTATCGGTGCATCCCTAATCTATATGTCTAAAACTTTGAGTGCTTGTACCCATTTACTACATCGAAAAGAATTAAAAAATTGGTGCAAAAACAATAAATACTTTTTCTGAAATTTAAAATTTAAAATATTTTGTAACAAAATTTCAAATTACTCCATGCATCATATTTTTTTTTCAAACTTTGAATTTCCACTTAATCTCCAATCATTAGGCATGATTGCATAACTTTATGCTTTATATGTAATGTTTTATGAAATAGTTTATAAAAGATGGCTGAACACGAAAATTTACGTGAATTTTTCAGTAAATAAGGTAGATTTAACAATAAAAAAGTCGAATTTCTAATTTTACAGAAATGTAATGACTAAAATTCATCCATGAAATTATAACTAGACAGTACCTTAATGTATTTCTAAAGTTTAGTTATAATCCAATAAATATTGTAATGCATGGATCAATTTGAAATTTTGTTTAAAAAAATTTTTAAACTTCAAATTAAAAAAAAATATTCATTGTTTTTGCACCAATTTTTTTATGCTTTTAGATGTAGTAAATATACAAGCACACAAAGTTTTAGACACATAGATCAATAATTGAAAAAAAAAATCCCTTTTTGTGTCACTGTAGCCTTAAACTTCCTGACTATGTGCATAAGGTATGACAAACTTTGTCTGTGTCTTTTTCCTTTTTAGTAAAAGCCAAATCGTTATACAGTGAGCTCTCACTTATGCGCCTGCCCTAGGGACCAACAGAGAAAGGCGCATAAGTGAGAGAGACGTATAAGTGAACAAGCCTATTTAAAGGACTAAAACTCAACCTAAGTTCTAATGAGAGAGTGAATAAGAATGTTTCTATAGAAAAGGGACATATTACGACAGTTTGGCAATTACTGTAACGTAACTATAATGACTAAGAGAAAACAAAAGTTGTAGCATACCTAATTACAAACTGTTCCCTTTAAAACGACGCATAATAGATAATTGTCCCTCTCCGAACTCTAGTTCATGCGGAAAAAATGCCCTTCGTGAGCAATAAAGGCGAAAGATTAAAGAAGAAAGTAAAGAAAAATGCTTATTTTTTAAAGAAAATAAATAAATTTTCATACATTTTAGGGAAAATTCGGCGCATAAGTGAAATATTTATCTTTAGAGCGGCGCATAAACGAACGATACTATCATTATTTTGCTATGGAATGTGCTGGGACCATTTAAAATCGTCGTATAAGTGAAAAAGGCGCATAAATGAGGCGGCGATTAAGTGAGAGTTCACTGTATTTTGAGTATTTGGATTAACTTAAAATCTAACTTATTAGTAATGCAGTAAAATTAAGTATAATTACTAAATTGTTTTCCCCGTTTCTTAGAAAATGGGAACGAAATACATTAATTGTTAATTAAATATCCTTGCAGAATGAAAGAAAAAACATATTTTTACTAGGTTTGATGAGAACTTGGGATAAATTTGGAGATTTAGGCTTGAAAGAACTGTTGCCGCCGCTAACGGACACACCTGAAAAAGATTGTACTGCAAGGCCAAGAGGCTTGTACTGTTTTCTTGCAGGTGCGTATGCAAGTATTCTGTTGATAGTTTTAGATTCACACACATAAAAGTTTTATAATACGCTTGTAAAAATATAATATAAAGCAATTTAGATATTTCTTTATTTCCTAGTTTGTTTTTTTCTTTCTTTTTTCTCTTTAAATTTGAAGCAAGTTAAAAAAAAGTTATTTGTACTGGTTGTGAAAGATGGTGCAAAATTTCGCTGTAACTTGGTGCAACCTTCGCAAATAAGCATCAAATCTTGTACAAAAATACAGTTAAGTAGCACTAGTCTTTGTAGCTTGAAAATTGATCCTATTTTTTCCTGCATCATACACTTATTCGTTTTCTTCTTACAGTAAATTACTCAAAACCAGAAACGTAAGCTCAAAGTGCAGAGACTAGGGATGCGACATCGATGTCGCATCCCTATCGATGTTTTAGAAACATGGATGTTTTTAATAGAACATCGATGTTTTACCATCGATGTTTGAGGGTCGATGTTATTCTAACATCGATGTTTTCGGTTCGATGTTGGTTTCGATGTCGATGTTTTATTTTCCAGCAAAGAAATCTGAAGAAAAACATACGACAAGCATACTTATTGAAAAGTTTTCATTTTATCAAGCTGCAATATTAACCTCATTGGAAAAAAAAATTCTATGATTATTATCGATGTTTTGTTTTCGATGTTTCAGAAAAATCTATAATTGTTTGCCGTTTTTTTTAAAGTCTTTTAATGATCATTGTTTCGCGTTTAATGTTTTTTTCTTCTTTCGCCGCCTTTTTTTACATTTTAGCGCTAAACAACAAAAGTATGCCATGAAACAGCTTCATCTTTCTTTATCCACTAGTTGCAATATCTATCAAATTATATATATATATATATATATATATATATATATATATATATATATATATATATAATATATATATATATATATATATATATATATATATATATATATATATATATATATATATATATTTTTAACGATGATTTACTGTCGAAGATTTTTAAACATCTTTGTTTTGCATTTGATATTTTTTGCGATCATGTTTACATTTCAGCGGAAAACAAGTTTTAGAAAAATATACGACAAAAGAGTTACACACAGTTAATCAACAGTTGCAGTATATATATCTCACTGAAAAAAGTTTTCTTAATTGACATCGGTATCTCATGGTTGATGTTTTTCCAGAAGACAAAAGATCATCGAATTGAGTGATATAAAGAGAGGTACTTGTAATGGGGAGTAACTGAACAATTGTACATTCAAATGCGTAAGCAATTTTTTAAAAAAACATCGATGTTTTGAAACATCGATGTTTGAAAACATCGATGTTTTTGGTCGATGTATCAATACCATCGATGTCATTATTTTCCAACATCGATGTCTTGAAACATCGATGTTTTGCCACCGATGTCGCATGTCGCACTCCTAGCAGAGACGATACACGAGGCTTGTTAATAAAACTGCGCAGAAACACATAGTTAAGCACGAGGCGTGTCAATTGAAGTATACAGAAACAGTAATTGAAGCAAACACACCCAAAGATCGGTAATGACATCCTGAAACTGCAGTCCTTATTCTGGACTCCTCAGTCAGGAATAGCCAATAACCGATCTAACTGGGTAACAATACCCAGCTTTTGCCTTCAAATTTCGAGGTGAGTTGCACCATGGTTTAAGGACGCTTACTGGTAAGGTAAATTTATTTTATCTACCAGTTTGTTGGCTATCTTAGCTACAACAAGAGGATCTTTGCCTTTCGATCGGTCATTGGCTATTGCTGACTAAGAACAAAACTTCAACCTCAGGATGTTATGACCGATCTGTGGGTGCGTTTGCTTCAGTTCTGCCTTTGTCCTGGCTTATGGGCATTGCATAGAACCAGAGATGTTTGTAGAATGTCTGCAACAAAAGTTTGCAGGCTGCCCGTGCCGGTGTGATCCTCTGTTATATCATTAAAGTATGAATATAAAACTAAAAGTAAATCATTTAAATATAATTGTTGGGCTTGCTGAGAATTCAAGTCTCGTTTCCAAGGTGACGAGCGAGTGAACGAGCAGATCCACCTGACCGTGCTGCACACACTGTACGTGCGGCACCACAACCGCGTCGCCCGGATGCTGTCGAGGGTGAATCCGCACTGGGAAGACGAGAGGCTCTACCAGGAGACGAGGCACATCGTCGCCGCGCAGGTCCAGTACATCGCCTACAACGAGTTCCTGCCCATTCTGCTGGGCCCTGCGTACAGGGAGCGGTACAATCTCACCTTGCAACAAACGGTAGGTGGTATTATAGAGAT
Organism: Uloborus plumipes; assembly: GCA_038373865.1. Taxonomy (NCBI): domain Eukaryota; kingdom Metazoa; phylum Arthropoda; class Arachnida; order Araneae; family Uloboridae; genus Uloborus; species Uloborus plumipes. The sequence continues at coordinate 7,799 of JAXGGA010017870.1, read as the reverse complement.
GTCACACAACCAGATAAATGACTCCGTAGAGAAGTTACTGATCCCATTGAACCAGTGAATCTTGAAGCAGACAGCTTTAGACCATATTACCTCACTTAATTCTCCTGTTTTTTCGACAGGGCCACTGGTACGGTTACGATGAGAACGCTCACATGGGGATCTCAAATGCCTTCCAGTCCGCAGCGTTTCGTTTCGGCCACACGCACATACAGAGTAGAGTCAGACTCTATGACAAATACCACCAATTCATCGGTAAGTTGTTTCGTATGCTCTCTTACCCGGCTACACTGTGGTTAAAACTAAAAGCATGAAATTCAGCAACATGCTGAATGATATTAGTTTTAAAAGAAATAAAACGAAGTTTTCCATGTTTAAATTTCAGGTTAACTTTTTGTTTCAGCACTTCTGGAAGATTTTCAAAATTTCCTCAGCAAAATTTTTACAATACTTTTAATCTTATTTATACAAATGCAAATATAAATGCGACGACCAGCAACAGGCTCTGGGCCAACTGGGTTGGTCTTAACACCACAGTTCGTAACATTAAGAAACAAGAAGTTTTTTTTTTTGACTATAAATTTTCATCCTGCATAACTCCTTTCCCAATTTTAGTCTCTGTATTTACAAATACAAATGCGACAATCAGCAGCAGGCTCTGGGCCCAACTCGGCTGGTCCTAGTCAACTCATAGTCCCCAATGAAGATCAATGGCCCTCTTAAAACTATTTACTCCATTGCTCCTTACCGCCTCTTCTGGTAAACTGTTCCAAGTTCCCACTACCCTGCTAAAATAGTAATTTTTCCGAATTTCCAGGTTAGCCCGAGATTTAAACAGCTTAAAACAATGACCCCTTGTCCTGCTTTCCGTGCAAAAATCTGACCCCGTAACATCATTCATTTTGATAAATTTAAACAACTGAATCATGTCCTTTCTGATTCCCCTTTGCTCAAGACTATACATATTAAGCATTCTAAGTCTAGAATCATAGAGACAAAAGGCTTAAATCTATTTTATGGTGTATTTTCACTGACTAAAACTATCTATAATAGGTTTTAAATAAACTAAGGGTTTTATTCCTTTTTTTTTTTTGCAAATCTTTAACTTTTTGTTGCGCGTCTCTTGATTTTTGTCCGTTTCCTAAAAGTGGATTGATATTAAAATAAGATATTTTGAATTCATAGATGGCAGCACTAGCGATTTATTTCAGGATTTTTTTTTTCACTGCTTTGTACAGTAAAGAGTTGCATTGATTTGTTTCACACAAAACTTCTCCAAGAATTACCTTTACCTGAAGGGCGAATGAAATATTCATAGATCTATTATCTGTTCTTAATTTAAATTTTATGATTCTTAACCACGTTGTGAAACCAATTAAATAATCATAAAATGATTGTAGTGGATTTAAAGGTTTGCAGATGGGTCGCAATTTATTTTTGAGAACCCTTTAGAGTTAAACAGAAAAAGATGAAATGTTTTTTACTTTCCATTTTTGGAAACCCTTTTGGCCTTATGTCGTTGAGGTCCCTCGAAGTTGCGATATAATAAATGCGCCTCTGCTAAGGTGCAACCCAGTCTTGTCTTTGAAAAGCTGATATTTTCAAACAAATGTAGAAATGTTTTTCTCTGTTTTCCGGGTGCACTAAGTTTACACCCTCTGCTCCCCCCATTTATTATTTTTTCAATTACGAGCCTGGGTGCATTCAAGAAATTCCTTAGACAGCAATATGTAGGACAATTTTCAATTAAGCAGTCAACTACCACACATATATTTCAGGTTGTTTAAATGATTAAACCCTATTTGGTTCTCTCTTTACATGATTGTGAAACATAACCTTCCAAAACTGGAGAAGAAAACATTGTCTAACCTACAAATCGTACATTAAAAATTAATTTTTTGATGATAAAATAAAGTATGAATTTTAAATTCGTTTCCCAACTTCAGATAAAAACGTAAGTTCAACAATTAAAACTCTGTTAAAAATTTAGCTAACTTTGCTTTAAGCTTATTGGAAAACAAAAATTAGTCACTTATGTTGATTTCAAAAAGCGCAATCTTTCTGTTGTGACTCCATTTTAGTTTTACTCCTTTTAAAGTTTGTTCAGTTGTGGTTTTGTGGATGCCAAATAAAAATAAAACCACAACTGAACTAACTAAAAAAGGAGTAAAAAAATTTATTCACAACATTAACATACCGGTACGTTATTTCGAATTTTTTCGGAGGGAGAAGGGGAGGCAAAAGATATACACTCAAATCTCTAATGCTAATTTTATAGAATAACAACAAACCACGCCCACTACTTTTAGTAAAAACATCAGTTTTTCAAATCCAGATGGGGACAATTAATCCACTTGACCCCAATCCCCTATAAACGACGGCCCTTTGTATAAACCAAATTGCTAGATCCCTTAATTACTATACTTGGTTTTAAACAGATGGCAGCACTAGCAACTTTCATCGGGAACTCTTCAATACGTGTACTGTTATACAAGAAGAAAATTTTTACACTAACTATAAAAGGTTTTAGCTCAAAAATAATGAAGAACCTCAAATTTATTTTTGAAAAAAAAAAAAAATTTAGCAAATAAACGAAGTAAAAGTTTTTAAAATGCAGACATTCATATAAATTGAAAAGCATTTTAATACATTCACTGGTGTGCAAAAATTAAGGATGAGATAGTTTTCTCTTGACTACGCTACACAGAAGCTTTCCAAATCAATAAAAAAAACTATTCGGTTTCGCAAATATTTTGATTGTGACACCTTAACGAGATAAAATTTAGAAATTCGTCCTCGCCAGTCCAATGTAGGAGCAGATAGAAAAGGCATAAAGATATATAAAAAAGTTTCTCCTTTTTGAAGAGAAAGGAGAAAGATTAATTAAAAATTGAAAACTAATAATTTTGTCTCTGAACTGAGTCCTTTATTTTTTAAATGAACTGACCTTGATAAATATATCTAAGGCACGTTATTTCAAGCAATATTTTCTCTCTTCAACTGTGGTAGATACTTGTCTATTGTTAGCAAATTATCGTGCATGTAGCATGTATTATAGAACAGTACCTGGCGACCGAGATCAGCTCGGTTAAGACAAAAGAGCTTTGTAAAATCGTGCTTTTTCTAAAGTTCGAAGTACTTATTTAGAGAAACTTGAAAAGTATTTTTATGCCCTTGGTTGCAATTACGCATTTAAAACAGCCGTAATTTATTTTAAAAAACACAACCTTATTTGGACAAGACATCTTCATCACAACCTTATTCAAACAATGCACAACATAAAATCACACCACAATAACTTTGATTTGATCTAAGTCCCCTGTATAGACGAGCCGATGCATCAAGATTAAGTTTCACCACTTTGGATCCAGTGCGTGTTATATTTTTTCGGCCAGTTGATGAATGGTTGCCTTTTCTGGCAACTATCGCGTTTTGGAAATTTTTATGCTGAGCAATGATTAGCGTCACGTGCATTTGGCAAAGCTTGGCAATGCCCGAAACTTTACTCTGCTAACTCTAGCTCGGCAACCATAAAAACTGAAAGTAAAAGTTGATGAATGGATCCAAAGTGATCCATCCAACTCAAGCTTGATGCGTCGGCCTGTCTATATGGCAGCTCTATTTTGATCGATCTCTTTAACATTTCAAAAACAATAACAATTCCAACGTTGCCAAAACTCGTTTGCCAAACACCATAAAAGTTTAAACTTGCGCTGATATGATTAAATATGAAATCCATTGTTATAATAAAACGTGGTTGCTACGAAACAGTAACAATAATAGTAATCATAAAGAAAATGGCGAAAGAAAGCTTCTTAAACTGTTCATGAAGGCACAAAGAGAGTTTTTTTTTTTGTGAAAACTCGCGCTTTTACAGAAAAAACGCCAATGTAGATGAACTCAGAAGCCAAAACTTTATCTAAATACAAAGTTTTATCAAAATCGTTCGAGCTGTTTTCGAGATCCGAAATATAGGGTAAGTGCTCCAGTAGTCGGCCATTTAAGAGATCTTTTGCGGATCTTGGCAAACCAAGAACTTTCAGCTATCAATACAGCAACAAAAACAAGGTAAAACTTTAGAATGAACCTTTCTGATAGTGAATCACCTACTTGTTTCAGAAATTAAAAAAAAAAATATGTTAAAATCTAAGCTGTTGTCAACACTAGTAAATGCTCCAGTAGTCGGCCACAGAAATCCAGTGCTCGGCCACGTTGAATCCAGTAGTCGGCCACTTCATTTTCATTGACCTTATCTGATATAGGGGGTTGAATTTAAAAAAACAAAACAAAGGGAAACTTACAACGAACCAGACCCGTCATTTGGGGGGTCAGGAGAGGGGGGGGGTCAATTGCTCCCCCCCCCCGGTTTTGAGAAATCAGTTAATCAATATATAAATGGGCGTGGTGTTTGCTTTTTTTCGATGAAATTGCATTGTGTTTGTACCCTTTGCCCCCCCCCTTCTAAAAACGTGAAATGACGGACCTGCAGCGATGCATTACACTTAGTCTGGTCATATTTTTCGTGGTACCTCTGGTACTCAACTGTGTAGATGATCATGTTAGTGTACTTCTTGATACACTATGTGCTTTACTTATTTCTCTAGCGATCACTTTGGAAAAGGTATTTTTACTCAAAAGTTAAATTGTCGCTGTATTTTGATAAGTTAATTTAGTTTTAATTTGATGAACCCACATAAAGAATGAAAAGCTACATTAAGTATGTGGCCGACTACTAGATAAATCATCTAAACTGCTTAGAACCAGTAGTCGGCCTACCATGGCCGACTATTGGAAATGCAGAAGAATTCTGTACCCATTAGTCGGCCACCCCTATAAAAAACAATCGAGTCTAACCAGGAATTCGCTCTTTCATGGAAACATTATGTTATACATTCCATTAAGATAAAAATCACTCAAATTTACAGTAGAATTAAATTAATAAGTGTAATTGGTCATTTTAAGAAGACGTGTCCGCTTAGCTGAAAAATAAGCAGAATCGCAATCTTGGATGACGGGCACACCATTCAAAATGAAATGACTCATTACTAATTCAAAAAAAGTACCCAAAACTTAACTGCCACTGGTTGATGATTGAGGATAGGTACATGAATGGGTGAATGCGCCATATCTGATTTTGAATTAAAAACGTGCTATTTATGAGGAGTTTTATGTCATTGTGGCCGACTACTGAAGCACTTACCCTATATGTACAAGAATTGCTCGTTTAAAGATATTAGATATCGTCGGCACCATGCTAAAATTACGAATGTGAAAATTGGCACTTTTCAGGAGAGCCAAAACACTGAATATAATTTTTTCCCACCTTACGTGTTTGATTATTTTAAAATTTTAAATTTTTATAGATATCTTTCGTGTAAAACTATCTTTCGAAGGAATTATTTTAATTTAATTATTTGTAAAATTCGAACTTGAAAAACGCGATTTTTCACATTCGTTATTTTAGCATGGTGTCGACGATATGTTCTTTTACCTAGTTTAAGCGAAGCTTTCTTACCCATTATATGTTTTTTAAAACTATTTCTTTTTTTTTTTTCAGATTCCATCGAGCTACGTCAGTTACTGCGACATCCCTTCGTCGTCAACGAACCTGGAATTATTGATCACCTGATCGGCGGCCTCATTAACACTCCAGCGCAAACATTTGACCCTTTCATATCATCAGAGGTGATTACTTCAGATGTCGTTATCTATTCGTCTTAAAGGATGAGCGCAGTAGAAATTTCTGCATGCATCGTAAATTTTACGTCACGATGTCAAAAAGAGAACAAAGAAAAATAGGGTAAAAGCACCAGCAGTCGGCCATTTAAGAGATCTTTTGTTGATGTTGACTAACCTAGAACTTTCAGCTATCAATACAGCAACAAAAACAAGATAAAACTTTAGAATGAACCTTTCTGATAGTAAATCACCTACTTGTTTCAGAAATTAAAAAAAAAAAAAAATGGTAAAATCCAAGCTGTTGTCAACACTAGTAAATGCTCCAGTAGTCGGCCACAGAATCATCTTAGCTGAAAAATAAGCAGAATCGCAATCTTGGATGACGGGCTCACCATTCAAAATGAAATGATTCATTACTAATTCAAAAAAAGTACCCAAAACTTAACTGCCACTGGTTGATGATTGAGGATAGGTACATGAATGTGTGAATGCGTCATATCTGATTTTGAATTAAAAATGTACTATTTATAAGGAGTTTTATGTCACTGTGGCCGACTACTGGAGACTGGACGACTATTGGAGCACTTACAATACAATCTGTGGTGAAAATCATCGCGTCGGAGTCTTCCTGGTTTTCGTGTAAAAGAGTCAGAGTCGGAAAAAAAGATCGATTTTTTGGGATACTAAAGCAAACATAGCGAACGTGTAATATACTACCAACTCGTTTATTCCATCCATGGACTGCACGTTTCTGCTTTAACCCTGGCTTAGAGGCGGTTACTTACTGCTTTATATAGCGAACGTTTTTGATTATTTTATCAGATGTCTGAACATGGGAAAATTTTTTTTTTTAAAGACAACATTTTTTCATGCACACTTGTGAAACTGCTGCTTTTCAATCGGCGGGACAGATGGTGTTCGTAATTTTGATCTGATAAAAAAAAAAAAAAAAAAAAACTAAGCGCCCTTTAATTTTCATCTATTTTTCTTCTATTTGAGCTGCACGCATTTCGGGAAAAATACCTATTATTTTAGCAAGTTAAAACGATTTTTCGGCATACACTACACATAAGTCTTTCACTTGCATACATGCAGCACACTTGCCAACATGAGAAAAACTAACATGGCGAATAAACAACATATAAGGATACAGGCATATTTCACGAAACAAGTGTTCAGTACTATTTAAAATACGTAAATCCAAACCTTTCACAAAGATTTAAAACCTTTCACAAATCAAAAATTTTGTCGATGTAATTTGGAAAGAGTAGAACGCAAAAATAATACTTAAAAGTACAAGATTTTCCTCTATGTGCTTTTTACCGGCATTTTTTTTTATTTTTAGTTGTGCAATCAATGGTGTTCGTTTTTTTTCATTCCTTGGTTACATTCTTAGGCTCTCCATTCTTAGGTTACGAACCATCTTTTCCAACAACATCACCAGCCATTCGGTATCGACCTCGTCGCCACGAATCTTCTCCGCGGCAGGGAGATGGGCGTCCCTGGATACAACCATTTTCGAGAGTGGTGTGGACTGGGGCGAGTCGAAACATTCGCGGAACTCGAGTTCTACATGAGCAATGGCACAGCTTTCAAGTTCTCTCAGCTCTACAAGTAAGTTATCTCTGACCTTCTTCTAACAAAATAACATTGAAGTATTTCTCGTTATTGGTGCCTAAGCGTAAATTTGCTCGTTGCGTTGATTCCTAGAATGAATCCTTTATAATCAAGTTTTCTGTTGTGCTGGTGAAAAGCCAACTTAACAGAAACCAACAGCCATATCCACAATATACGTTGTGATCGTTTTTAGTACATTTACTAGCAAGCTAAAAACGTTCACATTGGGCAACGTTGGGCACGAACTATCATATCTCATTTAACATATGACACCCTGACGTCCATCGCACCTACCGTTTGTACAGTTTATCGCTTTTAGAGGCTTTGGTGAGCCCAAGCAGATGGGACACTAAGTACTATCACATCTGATTGCCACTGTCCCAATGAAAAATGAAAATATTATTGGTTATCATATATGATGCCCTTGACAATCAAATTGCTAATCTAAACACAGAATATACAAATACAGATGTGACACCACCAAATAGCTCTGAGCCCAGCTAGGT
>JAXGGA010017869.1:0-23300 GCA_038373865.1 Uloborus plumipes | reverse complement strand
TTTCAATATCTCGAGGGGGGTGGAGCAATCTCACTGTGTTCTGGCAGCGAGGGTGACTGCTATATCTCAGGAAGTAACCGGCGGAATCAAACGAAAATTGGTCCATAGGTAGACCCTATTGAGTACAGAGATTGAGCTGATTCAATTTGTGTGTCAATATCTCAAAGGGGGGTGGAGCAATCAAAAGTGCTTATTTTGTCATTGCACCTACTGTATCTCGGGAAATATTGCTGCGATTTGAATGAAATTTGGAATAACACTAACCCAATATGGAAGCAAGCATCGATTAAATTTTGGCGCCAATCGCCCCAGGGGGGAGGGTGGGGTGATTTTTGCGCTTAGTCAACAATGCGAAAAATTAATTCATTAAAAAATCGCTTTCACGCTATTTAATTATCAAAACAGCTGAAAACTTTCAATGATTTGAAATTTTTAACTGTTGCCAATTTCTTTTTACTAACAAATAAAATGTTTGCAATTAATCTAAACAAGGCTTTTGCAATGATTTCCAATTTCGCTCATTGATTCTGCATTTGCAGGGCTATTACGATAATTGGGAAATTGTAGCTGTCTCCAATTACTCGGGCGAGTACGTATTTTATTTTGTAACCGGAATTCATAAGATAGATATAGAAGAAAGTTTCGTGACGGCCACGACAGCTAGTTTAAAAATTCATTAAATGTCAAGCATTGCGTTTTGAAATTCGGCGATGGTGAATTTTTGTAAGTCTCTTAACAATATCTAGTTGTCAAAGCAGGAATGTTTAATAGGTTAAAACTTCCCTATTGTATTTGATCTTGTCGCCTCTGCAGCCTCCCATCAAAGAATGTTAATCATTAATATAATTCTCCTTCCCCCGCCCAAAATAAAAATAATAACTGGAAATTGGGGGAAAGAAGGGACAGGGGAAAATAATAAAGGGAGGGGATCTTTGAAAAATAGTGGTTTTTGAAGGGGGAAAACGGTGATTATGTTTGTATTCAGCAGGCGAGAATCCGGGGGGGGGGGTCTTAACCGACCAAATATAGCAAAAAATTTCATTTCTGGGACTTAAGTTATGAAAAAATGACCAAAATACCCTAATTTTTGCACTTTGAAACTAATTTTTGCACGTTTAAAATTTTCCATTGTTAGATTATTTTCCGTATATAATTTCATAATTAGTTTGTTCTCCCAAAAAATGTTTTATTTTTTACGAGTGCAGTAGAAAGCTGCAGAAATGGAAGGAATTTTCGTGTCAAACTCTGTTAGTGTCTGAGAGAATATAACTTTTACATAAAGCAATGTATGGATTTCATATGAGTGGACTAAACCGGATTTCGGAAATTGGAGCAAGTAAAAAAGTATTGGTTTTATTATTGAAGTAGAATTGAAGAATTGCGTGCACTATCTTTTTTGATGTTCTAAGCAAAACGAACATCGAACATCTGCAAAAATGTTTTCGTTCAATAAACTTGAACACGTACCGATTTGATAAATTATTAAGTGTGGAATTTCATCTAAAATGACAAACACATTTGTTTACGTCTAGAAAAAGCTATACAGAAGAGATCTGTTACAAATTTAAAAAATGTCGAACACCGACAAAGTTCTTACCACTCAAGTCCCAAGTTAAAGCAGTTGTATCAAAATTCGAATGCCTTGAATCGAAGTCTGTTGAGAAGCGGGCCGTCGGGGGGGGGGGGTGACAATTGCTTTCTTTCCCTCCGGACTTTGGGAAAATAATGTTTTACTGTCTGTGTTTTGTGCGCCTGGCAGCCACGGACGCTTCCATCTGAAAAAGGGGAGTTAGGTTTTGGATGCGCACTACCCGATGCCTTCAGCTTTTGTTCGCTCACTACTTCCTCGTTGCTTTTCCCCCCTATTTCGAGAAAGTCCGAAGAGACTTGGCGCGTGCGCAGATGCGGCGGAGGTCGTACGAAAAGATTTTAGTCGGTACATGTAAGTGGTCCTGGATTTAGTTGTTTATTTTTGTATGATTTACATTGAGTGCATGCCCTTTGTCCCCCTCCCCTCGGAAAATTTCGAAACGACAGTCCTGCCGAGAAGTTTAGCGTTTCCTTAAATGCAGAAACAAATTAAACGATTTCTTTTTAAATAATTCAGCCCCCCCCCCACCAACATGTTTTATTTTTCTTATTAAAATGCGGTTTACCACCGCCCCCTTCCTGGAAAAAGTCGAAACAATGGGCCTGCGGAGAAACTTATTAGCTTTTCAAAAAAAAAAAAAAAAAACAGGGTCAGACGAGATGCTAGTTAAGACTTAAAAATTTTTGTTTCTTTTTTAGGTATAACTTTGATATGAGACCCTTTGATTTTCCCCCCCCAAAAATTACTCGCCAAATCTGGAACTCCCTACGGACTCTTTAGGGTTGCTGTTTCCTATTTTGGTGTTGCCAATTTAGGTTTTTGCTGTTGCCAAATTTAGTATTTTCTTGCATTTGTACCATTTTTTGAGTTTATTTTTTGAAGTTTTGTGGCAATAATTTTTGTGGCAACAGGTTTTTTGCTTGGCGAGAAAAAAAAAGTCGCCAAATTTCCGATTTGGGGCTTATATCAAAGTAGTTCCCTTTTTTAAATAATTCATGTTCCGCCCCCCCCCCTCCGCATTTCCGTTTTCCCGAGGCACTCTTTTTTTCTTCTGAGTAAGAAAGAATATTTTTGAAAATCTTTCAATTCAACAGTCTGGGGAAAGGGGGGCCCGAGCCTCCTGGGCCCCCTTTCTTTTGCACCACCTTCGGTCATCTTTGTGTGAGGTTTTACTGTTTTCTAAATCGTGGATGGAAGAAACAATTATTTATCTTGCACATTCATTGCCTTTATTTGGAACAATTCTCCACATTAACTAACTGAAGCAGCTGCATAAAAAGGATAGGATTAAAAATTTACCTGTAGTCAAAAAGCAGGCGGCCATTAAAAGCAATGAGGAGGTGAAAAGTTCAAACCTGTAGGAAATCTGTGCTTTACGTCAGAGGTTCCTCAAGTCCAGATCACCACCCATAGAACCCCTCCTGAAATTTACTAATACTTTACGGACACCCTCACCCTCCCCACGGCCAAAAAAAAAAAAAAAAACACAACAACACAGACCAAAATTCTAGGTTTTGGTCTAGTGTGTAGCGTTGTGTTCGAGCTAGAAAATTCTAAGGAGGCGTGTTTTGAGATATTCAAGGTCAAAAGTCACGATGAATAATGACTTTGAAACTTAAACCTGTCGTAAGAAAGTCATGTTCTGTATCAATAGAAAGCTCTATTCTTTAGCTTTACGATAGTTTTTGAACTTTTATTCTACTACAATTAGAAGAGATGTTAACAGTCATTTGTAAATTACCTTTTTCTGCACTTTTTTGCGTTTCTTTGCAACCCGGTATTTCCTACACTTTTTAAAATAAAAATCTAAAAATTGGCAGGATTACTTGTCTTGTCATATGTGTCCCTCATGCCTAATTTTATGAAAATCGGAAATGGCGAGGTCAAGAAGGTTATTAATCTGACTTGGAATTGCCCAGTGTACGAATGAACATGATTCAATAGTTTAAAGTTATCAAAATGAAGCTATTCAAATCTTAGGCTAACCTGGAAATCAGGAAAATTTACTACTTATTAGGGTTGGGTACATTTGGAACAGCTTACTGGAAGGAGAGCTAAAACCAGATATTTTGACTTGTGTGTTTTTCCAATCTTGCAATCCTAGTGCGTTGAACGAACAACTAGCTGTGTGAATTTGCCAACAAATGGATTTTTTCTCAGATGACCAACTTATTTAATTTAAAATACTCTCAGTAGTAACACTTGTGAATTATGTATGCTAGTTTTTTTTACCCTGACCAAGAGCCAAGATCCAGCACCCTCAGAGGTCTTGATTTAGAATGGGATCTTATGGGAAACTTTGTGACTATGAACCAAGGAGATTAAAGAGGAGGAGCTAAATCTCTGCTATCTAAAAGTGGCAACGAATTCTCACCCGCCGCCAGAGGACGCTAACTGAAACGCTCCCTATCTCCTACGGGAATCAATGTAAGGCAGGGATTCAAGTGAAACAGGCGATCGCAAATTACAATCGCGACTGGAAATGAATTACATTAGAACGTTTCTTGATAAAACATCGTGACGTCAGCGTGACGTTTGCCTATGAAAAACAAGCTAGATAAAACGTCACAGCCTACTTGGCGAATAAGAGGAGATCGCTGAGTGCTTGTGAGCTCTTATTGGCTTCACCCGTAATGACGTCATGCCAAGTTAAGTTGATGATAATGTAATTCACTTCCAGTAGCGATTGCAATTCGAAGCGATCGCAGTGCTGTTTCACTTGAATCCCTGCCTAAATGATACTGAATCTGTCATCTTTTTAAATGCTGCTATGGGGAAGAAAAAAAATTTTTTTCAACTGGATTTTGGTGTAAATCTTCGATTGACATTATGAATTAAATATGATTTTCATCCCACGAAAATAGGTGCCGTATTTTTTGAGAAATAGGTTTAATCGAATGCATTTACCAACTTGCCATATCTGACAGAATCTGTCATTTTTAAAGACTGCTGTTGGCAAGAATATTTTTTTTTAAATTGGAATTTTGCTCAAACCATTGATTAACATTATGAACTAAATATATTTAGTAAATACATTTAAACTAATAATTATTTTGTCTACTAAATATATTTAATTAATAACAAAATTAAATTCTGACATAATTAATTTTTTGCCTCATGCTTAATTTATCAACAATTTAGAGAATTGATTCTCAGCAAAAATTATATCGTACAATGCAAAGAAAATGTCACATACAGTCGCATATATGTCAAATTTGGCAAGTAGCTAGATGCCGCCGATTAAATATCTTTCTTAAAAAATAAGGCAAAATTTCAGTGGGATCAAAGTCATATTTAGTTCATAATGTTAATCGATGGTTTACACCAAAATCCAGATGAAAAAAAATTTTTTTTCTTTCCCATAGCAGCATTTAAAAAGATGACCGATTCAGTATCATTTACATTGATTCCCGTAGGAGATAGGGAACGTTTCAGCTAGCGTCCTCTGGCGGCGGGTGAGAATTCGTTGCCACTTTCAAACTATCGCATCCGTAGAACATTTTTCTCCTTCTTTCTACTCCGTGCTATGAACATATTTAGCTTGCCACACCCAAGGCCGTAGCCAGCGGGGGGGGGGGGTCAGGGGGTCAGAACCCCCCCCCCCCCCGAAATTTTCAAACCTCAAAAGTTTTAAAAAAGTATTCAACTAAAAAAAATAAATAAAAAAAAATAAAAAAAAATTAAAATAAAAAAAAAAGATTTCAAGGTTTGATGGTCGGAGGTCCCCCCTCCCCCCTCTCGAAGTTGTGACGGGTCTGAGGTTTTTGATGATACAAAGAAAAATTAGAATAATAAAAATTAAAAAAAATCATTTGAATAAACTTGAATAGTTCTGCTCACTATTTCGCCAAAGGAGTTTTTTTCGACCTTTTAAACTTAAAACTTAAATTATTCCGTCTCTCCTGCTGGTCTATAATCTTTAACGGGATAACAAAATTTATGGCACTTGTCGTTGAGATTCTTTTATCATGGAAAAAGAAAGAAGATCCTCTCCTTTACGCCATAAAACAAGTGTGTGGTCCCTTTTTGGGCTTACTGTGAACAAATTAGCAAAAAGTATACGAATTTTTGAAAACTTCTATCTCTTAACATATTGATCACAGTAATAACAGATACAGATATTTAAATCAGTTATTGTTATTATCAATGGAAAGGTGATGAGTTAATGAAAATGCCCAGAGCAGGGATATGAAAGCAGGAATCTCTGGCGACGGGAGCCAGACACTTTCTGCCCCCATTCTCTTCCTTGCATTTACCATTGATGCTAGGGGCTTGATTTACCAAGAAGTCCATGAGGCTCGGCCTAGAGCCGTAAGGTCCCCACCTTGGGAGGGGGGGGGGGCGGAGCAAAATCAAAGACGAAATTGTAAATTATAACAAAGTATGATTTTAATATGGAAATCATGAAGTTGAAAATCAAAGTTTGTGGTTTCAACTCTACAGTACTTCGATACACTTTTCAATGGGCCCATCCAGATGTTCAGGGCCCGATTTAGAAATTTAAGGTCTTTTCTCCTCCATGCCCCACCTACTAGCATAAAGCCTTAGGTTCCATCACCCGGGGGTCCGCGGAGCGGGACCCCGCGTGACAGGGCGCTGGAGGCCGAAGAAATTTAAGGTCTGCCCTACCCAGGTAGCACAAACCGTCGGGTTTCCGTTGGGGAAAGGTTGAAAATGCATCGCAAAGGTAGGATTAACGTTTGGTTGGAAGTCGGTTCTTTTTATAACACTTATCCGATCATTCGAATGATCGGATGAGCGTTTAAAAGGAACCGATTTTAAACCTAACGTTAATCTAACCTGTTTCCAACTTTCAAACCTGTTTCACCTTCACGCCCAACTTGTTTCAAGCTCGTTGCTGATTTGTGAGTGGATGAAGCGTAATGGAGGGCTCGATGGGGGGTGAGGGATGCGCAGTAGAGCCATTTATTTTCATTCCAATGACAGAATTTCTCCGCTTCACACGTGCTTGCCGTAGCTCGAAACAAGTGCTCAATCTTCGCTGTGCATTTTTAATCTCCCAAAGTAAGTGACGAACTTTATGAATGCTTTGAATTTCATATTTTTCCTTTATTTAGAATAGGTACTTTTGAGTGTTGTGTGGTGGTTTTTAATTGGTTATCTTGTTCTTTAGTATATTATATGCTGTATGTACGGTGATGAAATTTTCACGATTTGGTCCCATTTATTTCTTTTTGACTATTTCAATATTCTTTATTTTTACTCTCCATTGCTCGGAATTTAGTGTCAGTGATTTCAATAATTTTCATCCTCATTGTTCTGTCTTTGATTTAGCAAAAAGGAAAAGGAGTTTGTTACTCTTCTTTTAAAGTTAAGAATACTTTTAATTATATAAGTTCCACATGTGTTGCATAGAAATAAAACAGTATCTTTTAATGATTGTTTTGTTATTGAAAATAACATTGAAACTCCTTTCGTATAAAAAAAATTCAGTTGAAAAAAAAAAATGCTCAGTTGGGCATTTTTCACAATATTCAAAATTAATCAACTCCATTTCGCATCATTAACTTGTTTTGAAGATATAGCTGAATCCTTGTGTGTGTTTTTTAAAGCGAATATTATTTAATTTTACAAACTTTTATATTTTCTGTGTTTTTATGTATGATATTTATATGTTAGCTGTTCTGCTCTTTTTCCATGGATTTGCGTGTTTACACTGGCGATTAAAGAAAAAATACTAGTTGGGTTATTTTTAATGGCAGGATTTTATATTCTGTCTTAAGAATAATCTTGCTGGTAAATGATATTTCCTGAAAAGAAAAACAGATGAGAAACGTAATTATTCAAAAGGGGAGAAAAAAAGGTAAAAGTTTCTTTGTAAATTTTTTGTGTTCATATGTATTTGCATAACAAATATACATTGTATCATTTAAAACATACAGTTGTCCTAAACCTTTTGCACATCGTTGCAAAATAGTAGGTTTAGCGTTGAAATTTAATGCGAGAAAATGTTGGTTATCCGTTGTTATTTACATCGGAATAACGTTTGGAATTGATTGGTTCACTGTTGTTTTTACATTGGAACAACGTTGGAAAAGCGTTCAGATAACGCTGGAAACCAACCGTTGTATAACCGTTTTCCGACGGTGCACGTTAACGTATGTTCTAACGTTAGAGACCGACGTTGGTCTAACGTAACGTGAAAACGTTGTCCCAACGCTCGTGTGCTAGCTGGGTACTGTCCTAGAGTTCCTAAATTGGACACTGATGGTGGAAAACTAAAATTCACGGGCCCCTCTAACTTAACGAGCCCAGGGGCCATGCCCAGGCTGCCTTTCGCAGGGCCAGGCCAAGATGAGAAATTTTTTGACAAGAACTAGAACTATTTTGAAGGGCCTATATGCCCGCTCCTCAAACCTATTTGGTCAAACCAATATCCTATATGTTGTGGGGACCACCACGTATTGTTATGGAAAACATTTATATTGAGTTTATATATTCGTTGAGTAAAAGGCCCGATTAACTTTTGTGCCCCGAACGAGGAAAAATTTTGATTTTCCCTCCAATAACTGGCTTACCTGTGAACCAGGCCGAAGATTATTAATTTTTCCAGGGGGGTGGGGGGAGGGTATACACTCAATACAAATTACCAAAAAACCTCGCCCCTACATGCAAATGCATTAATTAGGGGAAAACGGGCATGATCGGGAGAAATTTGCTTTTGAACTGATTTCAAAGAAAGTAAAATTAAAACCATAGTCAGACCAGGCGCGGATCCATAGGCAGGGTTCGTACTTCCTTAAAAAACCCTTAAGAAACTCTTAATTCTATCAGACAAAATTAAGGTCCCTAAAAAACCCTTAAAAAGTCCTTAATTTTCGAAAATTTTCCTTAATTTTTAAAAGACTTTCAGGTTTTTTTTCTTTGTTTTTCCTCCACGTGTTAAAAGCTAGCTCTTTAAAATTCATCATTACATTCTTTAATACGCGAGAAAGAGCCTAAACTTCGTCATATATGGGAACTGAACGCGTACTTCGCGGAAAACTGGTTTGCGTGGTTGAGACAGCAATCCTTTTGCATCGTTCAAATATTTTAATATTTGCGAAAATTTTAAGTTTTATTAACATATGCTACCTTAGGTTATCACATTTAATTATTTATTTCAATAGTTTATAAAAAAAATTCTTCCCATTTTACATGTTTTTCATTTCACCCGTGATTCTTGTAAAATCGCTTCTTTTATTCGTCATTTCAATCCTTTAACATCTTCTCGGGGTTTTAATATTTTTGATGGTTGAAGTTATTTTAACATACTATTATCTTAAATTAATTTACTGCATTTTTTAATTTTTATTATTAATAAATAAATTTATTTTAAAAAAACTGATCTATAGTCAAAAAATTGTTTCATGTGTTAAGATTTTAGCCTTTTTGTATCTTGAAAGTATTTTAATATTTTTGACAATAGGGGAGTTTCCTTCAGTCAAAAGTACTACTTTTTGTTACTGAAATTTATAGAATGATATTAAAAAATATCATGGGCTCGGAAAATACTTTAATTTTCCCAACAGTTTATTTTTTATTAATTTTTTTAAATACCCTACCTTGGAAACGGGGCGTGGTTTTTGTGACGTCAGTGGTGCACCTAACAGCTCTCTTTCCAATAATACCACCATTTTGCTTGACTTGAGTTGTCCAATCGCAGGAATCTGTGACGTCACGACCTTCGTCATTTCACTACAACCAATTAGATTTCGCGCTTACGTACACCACTGACGTCATGCGCAGATAGTTTTTTTTCGAATAGCATCTGCACACCGGTTAAAATAATTCATAAAAAATATATAACTGTGTCAAAAAAAAAAAAGAAAATGGTCAATTCCTATGTTTTGAAGCATGCTCTTTCAGAAAAAAATGCTTTTGAAATTTCGGAAACTCCCCCATTTTAAATTATTTTAACTTAGCTACCAAAGACTGCTTTATTTTATTTCATTTATTTTTTATTATTCATGTGTCTTTCTTCTTTCTTAACAATATGCTAACTATTCAACACATACTTCACAGCAAATTGAATAACTAAAATGAAAGAAAACTACTGAAAGTGACAGTGATATAATTACAATAACTTATTGATAACTTAAAAATTGCAGTTTTTTGAGATTTTTAGGAAGTTAGTTTAAAAAAAAATAGCTCCTAACATCTAAAAATGCATTATATGTGACAAACAATAGTTGTTCCTGATAAATACGGCAAGCACAGTATTTTAACGTTTTGACAAAGTTTAATTTAAAACGTAGGAAAAAACAGGAAATTACCAAAGCTTCTAGGCACTTGTGGAAAAAGAAGGAGTTATACAACAGACTTCAAAATTTTTTATGGAATTTTTATGTCCCCTAAGGAACCTTTTCCACCCTACCCATTATCGAAAATAGAAAAAAAAAATAATAATAATTTGCTAAAAGTCTCGAAAAATCTGCATTGTTTCCAAACTTCAAGCCAATTGCAGCAGATCAAGAAATTGACCAAAAAATTTCAAATTTTTTATGTGCACTTTGCTTCCTCAATGGCACTTTTTCTGCAATACCTATCATCAAAATTAAAACAAAAGTCATTTTCGGCCCACCCTAGTATGTAATTGTATCAAACTGTTCATGAGAGAAACCTAACCTGGCAGCATTGTAAGGGATAATCATTTGTTGAGGTTATCATCAGTAAGTATAATCCCAGGTTAAGTCGTCTTACTAGCCAGAGACGGACTGGGAAGAAAATTCGGCCCTGGGATACTTTTTAAAAACCGGCCCTGGGGGGGGGGGGTAACAAAAAATCGGAGAAACATGGATCCTTACCCAATCACTAGCCCTTTTCTGAAAACTTTTTTACTGACAACAACACAACTCTTATTTTAAGCAGTAATTCAACACAGTAATTCACACACACGCGCGCGTTTCCGCACACCAGGCGCGGATCCAGACGGGGGGAGGGGGGTGCGGTATGAACGTCGAGGCCCCGAACTAAAATTAACCTCAAACTGCATTTTTGGCACTTATATTTCTAAAAAAAATGGCGAATACGCCCCGTTCTCGCCCAAAAATGGCACTTCGACCCCTCCCTTTCCGAAAATGACCCCTCCTGAACCAGAATCTGGATCCGCCCTTGACACAATGACACACACACACAGTCGAGTCAGTTCCTAATAAAACGATTTGTAAGGAATTTTTATCAGCAAATTATTTATTATTTTAAAAATATTTTTAATCGATCGTGATCACAAAGTCTTCTAAGTGAATCAATACCTCTGGCGGCGATTTACCGGAGGTTGCTCGGTTTCTAGTTTGGATAAAAAAATACAGCACTCTTCAGGTGCTCATTTAACCGGTTAAACCACATGTAATGGCTTGTACAAGGGAGCCCTGAAGTGTATGTGTTTTTGATAAAACCGAAACTTTATGATATAATACCATAACCAAATTTACAAAGGACTAAACTTTACGATTCTACGGATAATTCGCCACCTGGTCAAATTGCCATCCAACTCATTAACAAAGAAGAAGGCGTGACTCTGCTGCAGGAGAGTAACATTAACTGAATAACAAGTTCTTGGCTTTCATTATTATAATTATTTTTATTGTTTACTAATTTAGTTTTCTAATTTTTGAAGTTCTTTTCAAATTTGAAAATGCATAACAATTAGTTTCAGATTTTTTATTGAACATGACAATTGAAATCGGTCATCCATTCAATTTTCAGGTCTTTAATTTATTGCCCAGATTGATTGGGAAATATGTAAAACCGAAGTCGCACCCAGCGGCGCCCCGATGGGTGGTCATAGGAGGACACTGTGATCTTCCAAAAAATCGATTATTGGCAAATTTTGCCTGGTGGTTCGGTAAATTAGGTAACCCGAAATGCCCGAATGCCATTAAATGTATTTACAGGTGCATATCCCTATTTTATTATTCGGCACAATTGAGAGTTTCCGTCCTCCGAGAAATTTAGGTTCGAAGCACCCCTGATCGAATCCAGGACATGATCCAATTTGGACCTCATGTCCACCCCGCTGAGAAAACTGGACCTTATGAGATCGCTGTCCAAAAACATGGACCTTCTGTTCGTGGATCTTTTGTCTGTCGGACCTTATGTTCCTTGGATCTTATGTCCATTAGAACTTATGTGTGCCGGACCTTCTGTCACATGGATATTCCATCCTTTGGACCTTTTTTGAACGTGGATCTTCTGTTCGTGAACCTTTTGGTTTTGGATTTTCTTATATTCGAATCCCCTCGCAATAATCCCCCCTTTCGGTCGTACCGAAAAAAATCCTCTTCACAATACTAACTTTGCATCGAAGCATATTTATAACATTAGTAGATCATCGCTATCAAAAAAAGAAAGAAATTATTTAAGACTCAGTCTGGAACCAGTTTGCAAAAGTTGGCTTAACACTTAAAGTTAGAAATGTAAATATTTGATGATATGATTGTGAGAACATCTGAAATTTGGAATCAAACAATATTTTTATTGCTTTCAACTCTATTTATTTTTTGGCTTTTTCCACCCCCCCCCTCCACCCTCTCGGGACAATGTTTCAACAAGAACCCCAACTCGATGCATTATTAAGCTCATTATCAATTTTGTTTCATTTCAGCAAAACTGTTCTTCAGTCTTCAAACAAGATCAATATTTGTTTATTATTGAAGAAAATATTATTTAAAATTTCAAACATCTATTCGCTTTAATCATATTAATCCCAAGACTTTTTCCCTGCCGACAAAATTACACCAAAAAATAAAACATCAATTTTCTACACTTCTTTGGATAAGGTCAAATGATTGTTTACGATATGTTTTGTCTTAGAATAAAATGAACTAACAATAATCGGATAAAGTATAAATGACTATAGCCAACGACTTACTTATAAACTTCTGAGTGCTAAAGGATTATGTAGCAGTCCTTTTCTCAGAGAAGTACTTCGAAACGCATCATGAATGTTTCCGCTCACTTTGTTTGCCATGCTGAAGGAATCACGTGGAAGCGGACTATTGCTATACGTGCGAGAAAAAGGAAAAACATCTGACACGTGTTTTCTCTTCGATGACCCCCCCCCCCCCGTCTTTTCCCTGACTATTGTGGCTCGCTTCGGTCGTTTGGTCGCGTGATGTACCCGTACCCGACGTCTTGTCTAATAAAAAACAACTGTCATCGGACCCCGGTAACACCCACCGCTGTGGACCGACTGTGGACTGTGGACAAGTGTCGGCGCGGGCTGGTGGATGAACCCTGAGGTGTCGAAACCAGCCCATCGACAAACAGAAATTCAAGGACGAATACACACCATTATCCCCAAAGCTTTGTCCCCACTTAGTTCCCCTAGAGTGCCCGAAGCTTGTCGACCACCAAGACGTTTTCAAGGGTATTAACGGCTTGGGGCTAAATTGCAAGTCGGGTGGTCTCGAAAGCAACTTATTTTTTCCGTTCTACTTTTTTTTGAAGATATTTCTACTTTTTTTTCAAAATTTAATTTTTGAGTTTGTTCTCGATTTTTTTTTTATAAACGATAAATTGCAAAGCTAAGAGATTCTCCAACGAAACATTAAATTTTTCCCGACGGGGGGGGGGGGCGCAAGATGTTTCCTACGGGGGGGACAATTGCCCCCTGCCCCTCCCCTAGCGCCGCCCCTGCTTTGGAACATAATTTAACTAAATATTGGCTTTCAAGAACCTCTAAATGGAGACACTTGTGCTTCTTTCTTGGTAGGTTCTATTCTAACCAGGAAACCACACGATCGAGGACAAATGTAAGAAGTTAAGGGCGATTCTCTGTAAAGTGGTAATTGGCTGTCCGGACTGAGTATTTTAAAAGTAATAAAATGTAATAAAGTAATTATCGCTCTTAATACAAGTAAAGCATTAATACTTTGTGGCCCAATTGTATTTGGAGTCATAACACTTTAATTTTTTTTTCTAGAAATTATCTAAGCGCCAAAAACACAGTCCCCTGGCTGTCCCAATCCCATAGTCTGACTGTTAAAGATAGTATTTCAAAAAACCTATAACCACTACATAAATTTGGCAATTAATATCTAAAAATAGAATAATGCAGCTATATTTTTCTTATGAAATAAGGTATTAATTACGTATTTCTAAAACTTAAAATTGTCATGTAAATTCTGTCCGGAGTTTTTTCAAACAGTCCCCTGCAAAAAATTCAAAGCTGTAATACGAAAAATCTATAACTTTTGCAAATTCTTTTTGGCATGAAGTTAAAAGTAATCAGTGTGAATTTGCCGAAATCGCCGAGAACGGAGTTGAAACGCTACTTTGCTTAGTTTGAGAGCCACATTTATGCTGAAAGTGTGCATCGTGATCGTTGCGAAAACAGTCCTCTGGGAAGTGATTTTATTAATGTCAATTAATTTAATTATAAAACATATTAGTTATTATGTCTACGATTTGTGCCTCAATTTATAGGTAGTCTCGTAACTAATTATGTTCCAATAGTTTTGCAGATATTACGCAAGTAGTGTAAAAATGGGGGTTTTGGCTCAGCGAGGATTGCAAGGATTGAAAGGATTTCCCGTTCGACCGGCGTTTGCTCAAGGGGTGTGTGTCCGCGATGGGGAAGTGTGCTTGTGGTAGATTCGTGAAAGATAAGGACTGTTTTCGAAAGATGTTTTTTTTTTTTTCTCTCGTGTGTTGGACTTCATCATTTTGAGGAAATTTTTAGAATTTCTATAAACATTATATTTATAACTTGATATTTATAGTCATACCACAAAATTAAAATTTTTAGGAACATTTTCGTTGCACAAAATCAATTAACTAATGTTTTCAATGTCTAAATTTTATTATTATTTTTTCTTTAAATATTATTTTTATTTTTTTTATAATTTTATTGTTTTTGTTGAAAGTTTTAGTCACATGCTGCCATCTAGTGAGCAGTCATTTATTCGTATTTTTAAAAGAAATATAACTATTTAGACATACAAAAATAAAGGTTGTTTTCCCGAGTTGGGGGTTTGAACTCACGATCTCCTAGTTGTAAAAGCATTCGTGGCCTAATCGGTAGTGCACTTTACCGATTGAGCCACGAATGCTTTCAGTGTGTGTGGTGTTAAAGACTATCTTAACCTATGAACTTAAACAAATTATGATATAAAGTTGATAATTTTTCAGAATAAAATTTATTTTTAATCATGTCCTCACGAGAGGAGGTTGTTTGGATGGCAGTTCTATACTTAAGTGCATGTATTATTATGAGTATAATATACATTTTCACTGGAAGAACTGATTTCGCCATTGACTTTGATCTTTACCCGAATGACACGACTAATTCAATCATATCCTTTCGAGGCTGAATACTTTTAACGTTTTGTACAATCAATTTTTTATTTTGCGATGAAGAAAGCCTACCAGGATCCCGGACATGAAGCAAGTTTCGGTGGTGTGGATGCATTATTTCGTGCTGCACAAGGAAGAGTTTCTAAGAAAGAAATCAGGTCATTTCTGGAAAGTGTGGATTCATATTCATTACACAAACCGATTCGAAAGAAGTTCCCAACAAACCGAGTATTTGTTCCCTCCATCCATCATCAATGGCAAGCTGATCTTGTCGAGGTTTCCAATTTACAACAGTTTAATGAAGGCTTTCGTTATATATTAACATGTATAGACATTTTATCAAAATATGCATGGGCAAAACCTTTGAAAACAAAGCGTGGCCAGGACATTGTGAATGTCTTTAGTGAAATATTTGCAGAGCGAAAACCGAAGTTGTTGCAGACGGATCAAGGACTCGAATTTAAAAACACAAAATTTCAAAAGTTTCTCAAGGAAAATCAAGTCAAATTTTTTACAACATTTAATGCTACAAAAGCATCCATCGTAGAAAGATTTAATCGCACACTGAAAACGAAAATGTGGAAATATTTTACAAGTAAAAATACGTATAAGTATATTGACGTTTTAGAAGACTTGGTAAAAAGTTATAATAATACATATCACTCAACTATAAAAAGATCACCAGCAGAAGTGAATGTTAACAATGAGAGAGAGGTATGGTCAGCAGTATATGGTGATACAGAAGGTGGGAAAAGAAAGCCGTGCATTTTTAAAGTAGGTGACACTGTCCGCATTTCTAAACAAAAGCTTACTTTCGAAAAAGGATATGAAACAAACTGGACAGAAGAAATATTTATCGTGACAGAATGCGTTGAAAGACGTCCTCCTGTATATCGGGTTAAAGATTTACTCGGAGAATCTATTCTAGGGACGTTTTATTCACAAGAGTTACAAAAAGTAAAACTTAAAGAAGATTATACCATTGAAAAAATATTGCACAAGCGAGTGAGAAATAATAAAACTGAATATTTTGTAAAGTTTCGCGGTTACCCGGAAAAATTTAATCAATGGATTCCTGCTTCTAATTTATCAAGCATATAAGTATCGTAAACAAGATAACTTTCCATCATTATACATCATGGGTGGCTTCTATGTCACACTACCATCAGACAGCTCTATGAACTATTTTTCGGATAATAAAATATCGCATTTTATTACTCGTTTACCTATCCCTATTGAATTAACAGGTGAGTGGGAGGTCGGATTAGTCGAGTTCATATATCCACATACTTGGTATAATGTTAATAAAAACAATAATTTAATAGGATTTGATTTAGGAGATGGAAAAGAATTAGGTCGAAACATTCCACCCGGGTGTTATGAAAATGTACCAGATATTCTAAAAGCTATTGCTATTCCCGATCATGAAAATAAAATTTCATTTAATTATAATCATGTCACAAAACGTGTTCGAGTAAAAGTTAAAAATAAAGCTAGAGTTGTTTTTCATGAAGGCCTATCACAAATGTTAGGATTCAGTCCGGCAGTCATTAGCAGTGATATAAATTCAAGCAATGATTATACTGCATTTAGTCCTCACATAGCAGACCCGAATGCACATTTTAGAGTTTTGATGATTTATACAGACATTATTGAGCCTCAAATTGTAGGCGATGTGTTTGCACCATTATTGAGAGTTGTTAGAGTGACCGGGAGTGATGGAGAAGTTGTAAGCGTTGAATATGAAAGACCTCACTATTTACCAGTCAATCGAAAAATTATAGATACTATAGAGATAGTTATAAGGACAAACACAGGCGCTTTAGTGCCATTTGAACGAGGACGGTCATACGTGAAGCTTCACTTTCGACAAAAGCATCTGTCATGATGTATATACCTTATGAATGTTGTCAAAAATCCTTTGAGGATTATTACACTCATCAAACAGGAAGTGGATTAAATTTTTATCAAGGATCTCCATTTCAAAGGGGTTATGGAATTGGTGGACTCTTCAAATCACTTTTTAGAGCTGCTGTTCCTATTTTTAAATCGGGAGCAAAAGCGGTTGGAAAGCAAATTTTAAGTAGTGGAGTGGATGTGTTTAATGATGTATCACGTGGTGAAAATTTAAAACTTTCTGCAAAGCGTCGATTGAAAGAAGTTGGTAAAAATTTAACAGATAAAGCTGCAATAAAAATTAAATCGATGATTGGTTCGGGTAAAAGGAATAAAAAGCGTAAGCTGCAGAAAAAGCGTATCACTTTTCGCAAAGTTAAGAAGGTGAAAACACACGATATTTTCTCTTAAGATGAGTTCCCTGATTCTTAAAGATTCCCCTGTGTGTGTGAAATCTGAACTCGATTTATTCACGGTTCCGCCCACTCAAACTGCAATCGAAAAAGGTCAGTTTGTCGAATATCATCCCATTGCTAGTATTAGAGATGGATCGTCCCCGGTCGAATTTAATATCTCGGGAAGCGGAGATGAATATACGGACCTCGCCAATTCCTACATTCATGTGAAAGCTAAAATTGTAATGCCCGATGGATCATCATTGCCTGATAAAGAACCTGTAGCACCTGTCAATTTATTCTTGCATTCTCTCTTCTCACAAGTAGATATATTTTTAAATGACCGCAATATTTCTTCTGCAAGTAACACATACCCTTACAGATCCTACATCGAAACCCTTTTAAACTATGGAGAAGATGCAAAGAAAAGTATACTAACCAGCGAATTATTTTACAAAGAAACACACCCTGAAAACATTGATCCGGTGGATGAAAATGCAAACGACGGATTAAAATCAAGATATGAACTCGGTAAAAATAGCAAAACAATTGAAATGATCGGGAAATTACATGGTGATGTTTTTCAGCAGAACCGACTTATGCTAAATTTAGTCGATATTAAAATTAAAATGGTGCGAAGCAATGCTTCATTTTGTCTTTTATCAACAAAAAAAGATGTGGATTATAAAGTGTTATTGGTTCATGCATCATTATTTATTCGAAAAGTTAAAGTCAGTCCTGGAGTTTCTATAGGTCATGCAAAAGCCTTAGAAAAAAGTTCTGCAAAATATCCCATCGATAGAGTGCTATGTAAAACATACTCCATATCAAAAGGAAGTTTCTCTTTTATGCAGGACAATGTATTTTTAGGAGTTATGCCGAAAAGAGTTGTAATCACTTGCATTGAAAATGCTGCTGTGAACGGACAGTATTCTAAGAATCCTTTTCTATTTTCACATCATAACGTGAATTTTATTTCCATATATGTCGATGGACAGCCTGTACCATGCAAGCCCTTGGAGCTAAATTTTAAAAACAATAATTATATACGTGCATACCATAGTTTGTTCAGCGGATTTAATGCAGATAAAGGTATATATCTATCACGTGAAGAATTTGTGAATGGACAAGTGTTCTATGCTTTCGAATTATCAGCTGATTTATGCGATGGGCCCCATTTGAGTTTACAAAATCAAGGCAACCTAAGGGTTGAAATTAAATTTTCTGCAGCTGTAGCTGAAACTCTATCTTTACTTATTTATGCTGAATTTCAAAACGTGATCGAAATTACAAAATCTCGTCACATATTGTGCGACTTTGCCAATTAGAAGAAAGGGGAAAAATGGATTCTCAACAAATTCGAAGCATCTTAGTTCATGATAAATTTACGAAGAAATATTTCATGGATGTATTTCCAAGTGATCATTTACCACAAGAAATTAATAAATTTCCAACATGTTTCATCGCCAACGTAGATTCATCTGCAGAACCAGGAAGTCATTGGCTGGCTTTTTACATCGAATCATCAAATAAACTTGAATTTTTTGATTCATATGGGAATGCACCATCATTTTTTAAAGGAGCCATTTATGATTATGTGTCATATTTTCCAAATGTATCCCACAATCCTATGAAATTGCAAAGCAATGTAACTGCTGTATGCGGTCAATATTGTATTTACTACTTATACTTAAAATGTCGCGATCATGAAATGAAGTCCCTATTATCATCTTTTGTTAACAATCATATTTGTAATGATAGGCGAGTGTATAATTTTGTAGCCAAGCATTTTAGTGTACACCCAAATTTCTATCAATAAATCTATTTAAGTTGAATCATTTGTATGTTTAGTTTATTTAAGATGGAATTTCCAAAGCTACAAGGTAGCTTCACACTCATTGCATCCGGCCCAAGCAATTCTGGGAAAACGGTGTTCGTTTCTAATCTGTTAAAATTTCGACAAGAAATGTTTTCTGTAGTACCAGATAAAATTGTCTGGTTTTACGGCATACACCAACCGTTGTATGAACAAATACCCGATGTTACATTTGTGGAAGGATTTCCATCAAATTTCCAAGAGTATTTAGGAGTAAACACTTTATTTATTATTGACGATTTAATGGCGGAATGTGGTAAAAACGAATCCATTACAAAACTTTTTACTCGTGGAAGTCATCATTTGAATATTTCAATTATTTTTATTACTCAAAACTTTTTCCATAAAGGAAAAGAAATGCGAGAGATAACTTTGAATGCTCAGTATATCTTACTTTTCAAAAATCGGCGAGATATGGCTCAAATTACACATTTAGGAAGACAAATTTTTCCGAGACATTTAAAATTTTTTCAGGAAGTTTATGAAAATGCAACACAGAGTAAATTTTCATATCTGTTGATAGATTTAAGAAATGATACCCCCGAACAACTGCGTCTGCGCACAAATATTTTACCCAATCAAACCCAATATATCTACCAAAGAAAATTTACATAAAATGAGTTGCTATAAGTAAAACTGATCAGTTGCAAATATGACAATCACGAAGGAACAGTTAAAGTATTTACATGTTCTTCAAGTCTGTCCAGTAAAACTTCAAAAAGAATTATTGAAAAGGATTAATACAAAATGCATCAAGGCGATTTGTGAATGTTGTCACAATGTATTGAAGGGAAATATTCCTCTGACAAAACAACAAAAGAGAGCACTTGCTAAAGATAAAACTACAATACGTAGTTTAGTGAACCGAAAATTGTCCGTTGCGAAAAAACGCAAATTGTTGGTACAGAAGGGAGGTTTCTTAAATTTCCTAATACCCGCAGCGGTTACAATATTATCATCACTTACCAATGGAATTTTCTAAAAAATATGCATTGGTCCCGGAAGAATTAGTCATGAAGCATGTTGTTACAAATAAACAACTAAGTGAAATGGACAAAGCAATGATGCAAATTTTGAATAGCTCATTAGATGAAAACGAAAAGATTTTACGGTATAATGAAATTTTGAAGAAAAAGTTACAATTGACAGAATTCAACTCTACATGGAAACAAACAGCAGAAAAAAACCAAGTTAAGGAGGAAAAATCTGTGAAAGAGGAAGAATACGAATCAATTATTTTAAATAGTATAAATAAACAATTTCAGCGTCAGGCGCGGAATCTTATTGAACTTATGAAAAGAAATTCTGATATTCTCACATGGAATGGAAAAGGCCAGGTTATTTACCGGAAACAGAAAATTGAAAATAGCAATATCGCTGACTTGTTGAATCTTATTTTCAGTAACAAGAGAGATACTGATGTAAATTGGAAAGAACCATTTTTAAATGCATTAAATGAAATGAATGTACCTAAACACTTTGTAAAAAATAAGCATTTGGAGGATGTTAAACCAATTACAAATACATATGATATTATAACTCCGAACACTAAATCTACTGGGAAGAAAAGAAAAATATCTAAGAAACAAAATGTACAATCCAGATGGGAAAATTTTTGAAAAAATAAATTATGATGTCAAACATTGTTTCGTGTTTTCTTCTGCAAAAGATAAAAACTTGTATGTGTCAAATGAATGTTATTTTTTTAATAAAGAGGATTAAAGTACAGAGAAACATTTATTCATAATTAATTTTAAAAGAAAACATTACATACAGTTTTTTTTTTAATTATAGAAAAATGCAAAAAGAATATCTAAAACATGATGAAATAGTAATAATAATAATAAATATTTGATACCTATATGTATTCACATTTGAATTTAAATAGAAGTCTCTTGTAATCGACATATGTAAGTTCTTTCATTACATTCACGTTGAACTGTGGTATTTCTGCTAAGTCTTTTAAAACACTATTAACGTTCAATAATAGCCATACATGTGGCTCTAACGACTTGAATCTCTCTTGAACTGGTCGATTCAGACACTCGTGATCGAGTTGGGAAAAGCTGTCCACAATGCATCCTTCACAACGGAACACAGTCTTGACTGCAGAAGCTAAGTTCTCCTCTAAACATTCGATGAGAACTTTCAATGCAGCATCCTCATTATATGGCATAGAAGTACTTTGAAATTTTTTAGAAGCATTTGCACGCAAGGCGTGAGTCCACAACGTTTCAATTAAACGCTTGGTAATGTCGAATTCAAACTCCTGGAGTTTTTTCAATTCGTAGCGATCCAGGCGAATGAAAGTTTCTTTAAGGCGAATCGACTCGTTTGATGAACAGTCAATTAGTTGCAAATGTACGCAGTCTCTCTTGTTTAATACAAGAAGAGCATTATTTGCGATAAACGATGAATCGCTGTACACAAGGTTGATATGATGAAGTTTTTGTACCAAATGGTACCACGTACTAGGAGTAATAACAATTCCTTCTTTGGTTGGAATCCTTTTTCCATTTACGTCTTTATAGCATCGAATATCCACACGCAAATCCTCATTAAAGTCTTTAATGCAGCATGTAGTGTAGTCACTCAGATGAAAATAAGAGGCTGGAATTGCATTTTCAGATTCCTCTATTATTAGTTCGCTCTTATTCATACACTGGTCTAACCAATCGTTTTCAGGAATATTATCATCAGAAGCAGTATTTTCAACTTTTATCTTCTTTGCTATAGTATACATTTTTGACGAATTTAGGGATTTAATTTCAAAGTGCTTAAATTAGCGAGAAAAAACAGGCTATGAATTCTCGATGAAAAATCTAAAGGCAATGCCAAAGTTTCTGAAAAGTTCACTTTTAAATGTTTGAAAGAGAAATTATATCAGCTGACCAGTTGTCAGTCAGAGCGATAATTGACGCGTTGCATTACCTATTTTTCTCCTTTAACTTGATCCCCATAACAGATAAAATGCGCTTTGTTGCTGGGGCATATCTACTGCCGCCTCTGTGGCACGGACATATGACCACATACTGTTTACGAAAAACAAGTTGAATCAGCTGGCTAGTTGGGACATTACATTCCTGAAACGTTATGATTGACATATCGCATTAGCTATCCAACCCCTTAACTTGATCACTTAACGGATAAATAATATTTGGCTGGCGAATCATATCTATTGGCGCCTCTAAATCTTAGACACATTACTGTTTGGAGACAAATAACTGATTATCTCAGTTGACTAGTTGGGACATTACATTCCTAAAGCAATATGACTGACAGATTGCATTCGCTTTCCAACAACTTGCTTACTTAATAGCAAATTGCATTTATCTGTTGGGTTCTAACGATTGGCGCCTCTTAGTTCGGACACATTACTAAAAAAAATGTAGACAAACAACAGGTTGTATTAACTAACTATTTGGGGCATAGATTTCTTGAAGCACGATGATTGGTAGGAAATACATATATATACCGATAGGTATATTGACTAATTCGTATTCTGGAGCTTAGAGGCTACTTTACCGTTTCTCATGCAGTTCTAAAAAATATTCGATTTTCTAGGACGTGTTGTTGAAGCGCTTTGGTCGATGGCCGAGTATGTTGAGCGCTCGCGTGTATTTATAAGTCTCCTTTAGCATGGATTAAGTGTATATTAATCCTAAGTTTTATTTCATATGTTAGCATCACATACGTTTCAGCTAATGCTGAGTTTGAGGTTGGAAAACTCTGTTTTGCAGCTAATTCCGAAGAAATGAATTTCTGTTCATCGATATGTATTTTAAATCAATGTTTATTTTTGTGAGGATATGAAAGATTGTTCTACAATTCAGTCAAAAATATGGATAACACAACAGCTGGTGATTTACAACAGGTAAGAAATATTTTATTTTAAGTTTATTTTAGTGAAAGTCAAAACATTATGTGATTTCATGTATGAAGGATTTTATTTTAAAAATTTCATTTGATTATTGTCAATTTACTTTCAATGTATAAATAGTCTTAGGCTTATTTTTTCTTTATTCTAATTAAAGTTATTGGATGATCAATGGCCATTATCAGTAGACGAAACAGATGCTCTCTTAGACTTTGCTCCCATTGCATCGCAGTTTTTCAGTTCGATAGAACCATGTTCCTATATTGATCCTAATGAATGTCTGGCTGTCCCAAGCACATCAGGGGATGTAAACCATGATAATCAATCTAAACCACTAAATGTAAGCATTTTTCAAAACATTCACTT
>JAXGGA010017868.1:0-23300 GCA_038373865.1 Uloborus plumipes | reverse complement strand
TCACTTTTAATGAACTTAAGTTACAAGTAAAAGGCGAGAATTCATTAACCAAGCATTAGGCATAGTGCAGCACCCTGCTCAGTTAAGTTTTTATTGTCTTGTTATAATTTTCTTTTATTTTTCTTTTCTTTTAGAGTCTTTGTAGAAATAAAACCAGAAAGAGGAACCATGAGTCGAAAAGAAGAAAGTTGTAGTAATATTGCCTGTATGAATAAATGCCTGTAAAAATAAAATTCTACATTCTCTTACTGTAAATCCATTCTCCTATTGTTTACTAAGTTATTAAAACAGGTGTCAATCATCTTCTACTTATAATAAGTTACTAAGCACAGCTTTTTGTTGGTGAATCATATGGGTTTAATAACATTTTTTTAGGTAATGATGCTTAAGTCCTGAGCTGGTTGCGGCTAATTTTTGACTTGAAGGCATTTCTGAATATGATTGAAAAAAGAAATAGGTTAAATATAAATTCAAGAATACTTTTTAATATCTTAAAAATTCCTATTTAAGTGAATAATTGTTTGAAAAAGGTTGTAGATTGCTTTCAAATACAAATTTCTGATTTTCTCTTGGTATTTTTCTAAATATATTTTATAAATATAGTTATATTAGTATTTATAAAATATAGTTTTCTTCAATTCAGGGTTGTTAAAAAACCGGTTTAAGCCCCAATCGTAATGAAAGCAATTTTTTTCAGAGACATCAAGACGTTATTAATTTATTGTCAACAAATGCTAAAATTCATGTAAATTAGATTCTCGTTTGGACTTAATAATTTTACATTTAATTTAATTATTAAGCGTAAAAATATGCAATTTCATTTCTACATCAGTAAAGCTTTAAGGAAATTTTGTTTGAAAATTTTTTAACTATTAAGATATTAGTACATATGAAAATGAATGGTGAATTAATGGTAATATGAATTGAATAAAAAAATTGCATGGATGCAAAAATAAAACTATTTAGCAAACTTAATATTACATTGTAAAAACACATAGTTTGAAAAAAAAAAAAAAAACGATTTGGTCTAAACCGATTAACTCTGCTTCAATCTGTACAAAAATTTTCTTTCTTTTTAAGGGCTGAAAAAAGAAATCCATCATTAAAGAGAAACAAAAATAACGAGTTTCTTCGAAAAACTCAAAATTTCCTACATCTAACGGAAACGATCGCAACGGACATTACTTCAAATGACGAAATAAATCATTTGTGTAACAGAAACAACCATAACGGACGTTTCTTTAAATAACGGAAAATTACCCTCCCATAACGGAAAAAATAAAGACGGAAATTTCTTCAATTAACAGGAGAAAGAACGAAACGGAAATTCGTCAAATGACGGAGCACTTCCCTCTTGTAACGAAAGAAATAAAAACAGAAGTTTCTTCATTTGACAGAAAAAATAGAAACGGAAATCCGTCAAATATCGTTAATCTTCCGGCAGCACTGCTGCCAAGAAAATTTCCGTCAATTTAAGAAGAAATTTTTGAGAGTGTATACTACACTGAAAGAGACAGATATTTTTTAAAAAAAGGAATTGAACTTGTATAGATAACAATTCAGTTTGGTGCCCCCTCAGGTCCCCCAACTTTCTTCTTCTCTAACTTCAAAAAATGAAAAATATTTCTACTTAAGTCAAAAAATGCAAAATCAATTCACTAAAATGCAATAATAATTATGTGTGCATACAAGATTTATCGTTAGCACCTACAAAGCTCTGAGCTATTGCTTGATCATATATAGCTAAACAACTTTTGCAAACTTTAATCGTTTCCATTCTAGATCGAATCATCATTTTATTCGACTTTTATATCCTTTCCTTTACTTGGAATAGGATCTAAAGAAACTATTCTCACTTTGTAGTGGACCTGCAAGTTATTGGAACGTAGGGTATATGGGTAATGTCTTCTGAGCAAGGTGCACTTGGCCGTTTTGGGTGTTTCAACCGCTTCAATGAGTACTTCTTCTAATGGATGTTGATCGGTTAAAATTGGTTCGTTCGCTTATACCTGCGTTCAATTAGAAGATGGTCATGTGCTATAGGGTGTTTTTTCTTTTTATTCTTCCAGGAAGTCTAGTAGAAAGAATAAGATCTTTTACAACTGAGTACTTTCTTTATAGAGCAAAGAAACAAGAGGGAGACTTAAGATCCATTCATCAAGTATTTAAGAAACAGTTATCGGATTCAGAGGCTAGAACTTTAGTACCATCTTCAAGCAAAATGTGGCTGAATAGAGATCTATACACTTAAGAGTTTCACTTTTTTCCCCGCTTAAAGAAAGAGCTAGGAAGTCAATTTTCAAACCCTGATTTGAACTTTAGAAATGACTACCATTTCAGCTAGAAGATAAGTGTTTGAAAAGTCTTTCTTAGTGGTCAGTGATTCTAACTAAACTTTTGCTTAAAGATAGAACATTTCGTGATCATATTTTTGATTTTATAAATCTCTTCTTCTGGTGGGGGTTTTTTTTGGGGGGGGGAGGGGGGAGGAGAAGCTCTTATTTTTTAATTATGCTTATTATTTTACCTTAAACTTTTCTTTCTTTTTTTCTTTTTCTTTTTTTTTTTTTTAAGATTTTTCGTACTGGCACACTAATCCGATTAAAGATAAAAACACTAGACTGATATCTAAAATATTGTAGATTAGTGTTTCCAGTTTGCAAGCAGCTCTTTTATTAATGTACATAAATCATAAAGCTCCGAGATATAATTAATCCCGCTAGTTCTCGGCGTACATTTATTTATAATAAGTATGCATCTTTAAATGAATTGCACCTCACTTGGTTACAAAAACACTGATAAAGGGGTTCCTTGTAATACGGAAACATCTGTCTGGCTCTACTTTACTTGTGCTCTCTCTCTCTCTCTCTCTCTAAGATATTTGAAAATCATCTTTATTCATATCTTTCACATTTATTATAACCAACAGAATGAGCATGGGTGGAAGCATAATTGGTAGGATCTCTTAGAGGCTTATTTTGGGAATTTTTCGCCCAGGAATTTAAATTTCTTGAAGTCCAGTGGTGTTTAATATAGTGAAGTTTTCTTACGCTATCAAGGGTTGAATCTCGAAGGCGGCTGGTTCATTTGGAAGTAGGGGAATGTGAGGCAAAGTGAAATAGTTAAGTTTACTTACATGCTTCAAAAGGAACAAATGGGAAATTGGTTCTAAAAATTATTGTGCATAAAGAAGGAACAATGCATTTCGTAATACAACTTTCGTTGAAATATTATTTTTGATCTTTGGCATTTATTTTGTACTTTCAACCAAATGTAGAAAATTTTTACCTCAAAAAATCATGGGGCAAAGGGTAAAAACAAATTTATTTATGAAAATTTTTGTTATGATAGTTATTATTAATTTAGTATTTTTGTTATGAAATTTTTTCGATTCGACGATTGACAGAAATTTACACCAAATGAGTGCGTAAATAATAAAAAATAATAAATAATGAAAAATTAAAGAAAAAGTAAATATACAAATGAATGAATTAATATGTGAAAAAAATAAATGAATAAATGAAATAGAGAACGAATAAAAAAACGAGTTAATGAATGACTAAATAAGTAAATAATTAAGTAAAAGAATGTAAATTAATAAATGAAGGAATACGTGTATGATTTAATAAATGAATGAATAAGTAAACGAACTGAACTATTTCCCTTTGCCCCATCCACTTTGCCCCGCGTGCCCTTGACAAATTGCATTCAGCATTTAAAATCAAAAAATGCATCATATAAATAAAATAAGAACCTCACTAGACATCAGTAGATCTCAATAATAGCTTAAATAATAATTTCAAAAATTTTAAAATTTTATAATAACAAGAAATATTTTTTAAATATCCCGAATATTACAATAAAGGTACCAAATGTTGAAAATGATTTGTATAATTTTTTTTTGTTGAACTTTGGAGCGATTTTTTTGCTGACAGTAATTAATTATATGTCTAGGAACTCGGTTAAATATTGCTAGATTGGTGATGCTGCAATAATGAAAATATTTTACCATTTCACTTTGCCCCCCTACTTTTGGTTTAAGGAGAAAATAGAACATTAGTGAGGTTTCATTATTTTATTAGCTCTGTACCTGGAAAACAAGAGCTATTTTCTATTTTTTATGGTGATTTTCATGTTTAGCAAAACAATATACTCCGAAAATAACTATTCTAGAGCCTAATACATTTTTGGTATTGGGTTGTGTAATCAAGAAAAAGTTTTTGATTTAATTATTTTTTTTTTTCTAATTTCCTTTCTCTTTGAAAAAAATGTGATTAGTGAACAGTCTTTTCTCAAAAAAATTGAGAGAGGTAGGGTGTTCGGATAATTGGAAGTTCGGTTAATTTTAGTTAGTATAAGATGTGCTCTACCGTACGAGTTAGGAAGTTAATTTTCTGAAACGTGGGGCTTATACACTGATACGGTGACAGTATATGATGGAAAATTAATATTTCGAACATTTTAGTTTAGGCTTAGCTTGGATTCTAATGTCGATTTAAAGTAATGAGGAATGATGTTTTAATGTATTGAAAAAAAATAGAAATGTATACATAAGGGAAAATTATGAGTTTATCTTTTTTCAGCATTAAAAAAAAGAACTAATTTCCATTCAATGTAGTGTATTTTTGCGCGTCGTCGGGAAGAAAAGACGACGAATCTTAAACTTTCAGACAACAGAAAAGGCAACTCGTTGAACAAACCACCAGAACCCTAACCCTGGTTACATCCTCTCTTTGTGTTCTTTTCAAAGCTGTGAAAGAGGATTAATCCTGTTACGCCGTAAGTTCATAAATACCCGCGAATATCACACTGAAAATTTCGTGGCAAATGTGATTGAAGTCAGCAATAAAACGACGTGCGGGTACAGCAAATACGAATAACAACGAAAGATCCGCTTCAACAAAATAAATGTTGAGACCCGTTTTAAACTGCAAATAATAATAATAATAATAATAATAATAATATTAAAAAAAAATACATCGGTCATATTCCATTAGTCCGAATTCACGCTACACCGAACAACTATTGCAATATTTTAATTTTATTGTAACGAAATTTAACAGTATAATACGAATAAAAGTAACCAAACATTGCCTTCCAAAATATAATTACTTTAAACCCATTAATGCCTGACATTTTTATTCCCAAAGATGTTTTGTATACTGGTTACAAACAGTGTTTAATGGACAGGAAAAATAATAAAAAAAAATATTATGTAAAAAATAATTTTTTATTAAGGAAAGAAAAATCATCCCTTGAAAGTTACGATAGACCCCAGAGGGTACATACTTTTTTTACTAAATTTGTTTTCTGCCTACGATATAATATTTACAAAGACATTTTATAAGAAGAAATAAAATCAGCAATTAACATAAACTGGAAAGCTGAGAATAATTTTGAAAACTTAGCTTTTTTTCTTGAGATTGTGAACGATGTCATTTTTTATAAAGATCATATTAAAACTCTACAGAACACACTTTCCAATGGTTATGTGCTGCAATCTGTTAATAACGAATTGAAACAATACCAAGGTACTAATTGAACACTATTATTTGGTTGAAATGTTCATTTTATGGAAATTCAGACCCTTTTTTGGACGGTCCCAAAAAAGGGATGCTAGGCATTAATGGGTTTTAACTCGACATTAAAGTGGATCGATATTCCCTTTTAAAACCATAACGGGCAATTGAAGGTCATTCCGTTAAAAACTTTCATTCTTCGTAGAAAATAAATTGACCCTTTTCAAGAGTGCAACGATCAAAACTATGACAGCTATACTCCTTCAGAAGAAAAGAAAAAAAGAAAAAGAAACTTACAGATTGTTACAGATGTAATAGCACAGAAAAGGCAACTCGTTGAACAAACCACCAGAACCCTCCCCCTGGTTACATCCTCTTAGTGTTTTCCTCACAGCGGTGAAAGATGATGAATCATGTTACGCCATAAGTTCACAAGTACCCACGATATCCCCCTGAAAATTTCATAGCAAATGTGATTGACGTCAGCTATAAAACGACGTGAGTATAGAGAAGATTCATACATTGCATGCCCAGCAACGGAGGGATGTCGATTTTAAAGCGTGTGAAAAATTTTATTTCCTCTTGAAAAACGAGGATTGACATGTTTTCGCTCCATCTCCTATCTCGCGTTAAAATATTGACAACAAATTAGGCAGCTCCTTTAGAGGGGGTTTTGTATTTTGAGTTTAAAAAGAAAGGAATTTCGAGCTCCGTTTCAAAATAAGAATGATACATAGTTCTGTTCTCCCCGCTTGAAGATATGGAGAGAGGCAAAGGTTTTGTAACCACCTGAGAGTTGAAAGATCTGTAATAGCACTTTTAAAGCCCTTAACGATCAGTTGTTGAGAAATGATGTGTCGGCGTGTGTAAAATAATATTTTCTTCTGTATTCAAGTGAAAAGGAGGCTTTTTAAAGATTTGAAGGAACAGTGTATGATAGAAACGGATTGCAATCAGTAACGATAAAAGCTCAGTCCTGCAGCTTGGCGTTATTCAAAATAATGGAAAAATAGTTATGCGAATCAAGATGTGTAAGTGAGGAGGAATTTTAAAATAAAACAGATAAGATTTCTCAGAATGGTTTTATAGAGTTTAGTGCTATTCAAAATCATGGAGAAATAATTTTGCCGAAGGAGTTATAAATGATAGGATGAACTATCATATAGTGTGGCTCTGATAAGTTGAAGCCATGCTGTATCTAGCAACCTTAACATTTTAACAGTTTCCTTTTTTCCAAAATTTGGACCAAACCATTTAACTTTTTTGTTCTAACTTTTTGTTCATTTTGCATTTACCTACTCTTTTGAACCAATCAGAATAGAAAATACAACAGTCTGCCAACTATCATCTACTGGACAACTATGGCCATAAATGCTAAAGACTTGTAGCTGAAAACAGAAAAGATACAGGCGAAACTGAAATCGAAATCAGATATCCCATATGGTATGCGGACAAGCAGGGAAGGGATTAACATCATTTACTTCTTTGAACAAAAGAAAAAGTCATTGGCCCTGAGCTGAATTCGATTACCGTAAATCAGGGTTACTCGGACCCAGAAGAGGGCTACTTGAGCCCACAGTAAAATGATAAAATCTGGGTTTGGTACTAGCGTTAGAGACTGCAGAGGGCTTCTACCTAGTGGAGAAACGAGGAACTACGTGCAAGTCTTCTACTAGTAGGTACCAAACCTAGATTTTATTATTTTATTGTAGTGGGCTCAAGTAACCCCCTAGGGTCCAAGTAACCCTGATTTACGGTACATTCGTAAAAGATTTAAGAATGTATTTCAACCCAAATCCGAGCTAATAAAGGGTCTCTTTTTCATTGAACCCTAAAATAAGTAAACATTGTCAAGGTCAAGCTTTAATTTAGCAGAGCCACTCTATAGCATGGAAGCGGGCCGTGGTATAGCCCGATCGGTAAGGCGTCGGACTCGTGACCGGAGGGACCCGGGTTCGATCCCAGCCGATTAAAGATCCACCGTCTTGATTAATAGTGACTGGGAGACGTTAAAAATGTCGTCGTCACAAAGTCCTCCAAGTGAAACGATACCTCTGGGGGCGCTGGGCCAAGGGTTTGTGCTCGACCCTTGGTTCTGGTTCAAAAAGAACAGAGCGCTCTTCAGGGCCCTATCCCGGTTAAACCACGAGTTGTGGTAGGTACGGGGGACCCTGGAGTGTGTGAGATGTGAGATATAGCATGGAAGCATGGCCCTCAATGATTTTGGAGGCATTAAAATTGTTGTGAAATATTTTTGGCGAATGAGGTTCCTATTATAAAGAGTGGTATGCCCCCGCCTGAAAATGCCTTAGAAGCTTTTTAGTGTTTGTCGTTGTTAAACGTGAATTAACTAATGATTCTACGAATTAATTTGTGTATGAAAATATTTATTTTATTAACCCCGATAAGAGCTCAGATACAGAAATGGTTGAGGACAAACGTTGGTGATTTCGTAAAGAAACTAACATGAAAATTGATTTATAAAACTTGAAATTTCGCTGAATATTACGAAGTAAAGTGACAAAAATTTATAATAATGTTTTTTTTAGTAGGATTTTAAACTGCAACGGTTCGCGATTTTTTTTTTCATCCATCTGTAGTAAAAAGAAAAGAAAAAAAATATCATTTAAACATAAACTATGCACTCTAATAGTTTTAATGTGATAAACAACATAAAATAGCAGGGAGTGCGGGTAGAGTAGATATATATTTTACATTTTGAGTTTTCTCATTTTTGTTATTAATGTCACGTCTGAAAATAAATTTCATCCAGTTATTTTACTATTTCCTATCGAAAATCGCTATTAACACCTTTGTTAACATAATCTTTTTCGTATTAAAAAAATATCATTCAATTTCTTTTCGAAATGTATCAACTATACTTTCAGTAGGGCAAGTTGATGTACCAATGACTAAACTGTTATGTTGGCATAATTAGCATCGAAATGAAGTTTTTACTGGTTGTTATTTAAGAATTAAGGAAGACTCTTACGAAATGTTGGAAATAGTAATTCGAGTTAGTTGATAATTGTAAATTTACTTTACAGTCAATGTAAACTTTAGTACGGCTACCATCTCCGAAATATGCTCTTTTAAACATTTACGGAGGAATTTCTAGTATTAAGTTTTTTTTAATCGGAGAAAAAACAGCTTCGAATCTAAGCAATATTTCCCGCATTTTCTTCTTCATAAAATTCTCAGTTCTGGGCACATGGGCACACACGCTCTAGGAAAATTAAAGCCCTT
The DNA here is from genome assembly GCA_038373865.1 of Uloborus plumipes. Taxonomy (NCBI): domain Eukaryota; kingdom Metazoa; phylum Arthropoda; class Arachnida; order Araneae; family Uloboridae; genus Uloborus; species Uloborus plumipes. The sequence continues at coordinate 14,535 of JAXGGA010017868.1, read as the reverse complement.
GTATCAATTTAACCGTGTATCAAGTTTACCTGGTCTGTCCTAGTATTAAGGAACAATTTTCAGCTGAAACTGCTTCGAGACAAATTAGATTTTAAGATATCTTGTTTCGAAAAGCATGCTATAGTTTTCTCATTAAATCTTAATTATATACTAAATCTTAAGTATTAGGTAGTTAAGTATAATAGTAAAAATGAGAATGTATTAATTTTTCCACACTAGTTATTTCATTAATACGCCCATTAAACTTAAGTAAAAAACAATTTTAAAAAGGCATTTTAATGCAAAAATTTAAAAAATAAAAAATAAAAAACCAAACTGCGTAATGTATTAAATTTGATAAATTAATTAGTAAAACAATTAGTTTTGAAGCGTATATAGAGTTTATAATATTTGCATACGCTCTTTAGTTTTTTTTTAAATTTATTTTTTGTAACTACGTGCTTCAGCACATCGAAAGAGAATCATGACCCTGCATGAAAATGCTTCGTTGAGTGCTTGTATTACAGAGCCTCCCAAACCTATAGTTACCCAGTTATTTGCTGATGAGAATAACCTATTCCATCAATTCAGTAGTATGATCTTTCAGATCTTTAAACTAGTAATTCATGACTTTACAAGACAACGACTACACTACAGACCTCAGTAAAGATTAAACGCACTGTGCACGCTTATTAATGACCTCAGAGTGCAATTTCTTTACGTTCCCCCATCCTGATCAAAACCAAGTCAAGAGTCTATTATTTTCATGTCCATTCCCAAAATCATAATCACGTTTTAACATCAACTCCTCCCGAAACTGACGTATTTTCATTGCTATCCTCCCCACAATTTGAAACCACTCTGGTTCACCCCCCATTGCCTCCTTCCCCCCCCCCCACACACACACGGAGATGGTGCATTTGTTGCACAATCCCCCCTTTTCCAGACTCCAAGCTATCGGTATTTGGATCCACCTTAAAGAAAGCTATCATTAAGGCGGGCATGCGCAGAATGGCCATAAGAAGCCATTTATACATTCACTGTGATAGGCTATAATTGGTAGGTTTAATAGCAAAGTGCTCGAAACTGTTGGCGTTAAGAGGAGACTGGCTGGGCCCTTTTGACTTTCATAGAAGGATGTATATAAAATCATTACACCCTGAATTCTATGCTCAACAGTACCCATTATTGGCTGTCAGAGAAATCGGTATGTTAATGGTGTATCGGTTTCCCGAAAAAATACGCCCACGGGCCCCAACATCATGGTTAGGAAATTCCACTCGTGTTTACATGGTTTTAGTCCCCTATAGTTAGTCCCATACATTCGCACGCTTCTTGAAAGGAGGAGGATGTATGTAGATTTAGAGCAGTAACAATCTTATACAAAGTGTAAAACAGAAATGTATTTCCAAAGAGAACTGGGAATTTTTTCCCCCTCCAATATCTTTTTTTTTAATCTGCTGGGCCATTCCACAAAAATGTAGACATATTCCATTTCAAATCGTACAATAAACATTTTTATTTATTTATTTATTTGTTTATTTACTTATATTTTTTTCTTTGCCTAAGAAATCACACGTGCCTTTTTTATTTCTTGGGAAAGTCCTCCTTTATTACAACTTTTAAATATTTCTTTCGACGCGAAATATAGAACTTGTCACGTGTGGCACAAAATCTCCGATTTTTTTTTTTTTTTTTTGTATAATCGCTCACTATTTGTTTCTTTTTGAAACTAATACCAAAAAAAAAAAAAAAAGCATAGTATATATTTAAGAAATTTTTAGCCGAAGATTCCAATGATACATTGCTAAAATCAAGAACTTTAAATCTAATATCCAAAAGTTTCCCCACACGTGACTGGTAAACTTCATTAAAAAAATGCCGATTGAAAAAGAAATTAGAAAAAAGTTTTTGCTTAACAAATCACACGAGTCAAGTACTTATATTTAGTCAAAAATTTTTTTACTTTCAGCCTTTTTTAATTTGCATGTAAATTAAATTGTAAGTAAAATTTAGTCCTACACGTGACCGTTATTTCACTCGTAAGATTATTTAGTTAAGTCACAAGGTATTGTGGAGAAGATTCAATGAACTATTATTAGCAAACTAAATTTATCATGGCAATGTATACAGAGTTGATTATGTCAGTTACACTGTTTTAGGATAGGTGGTTGTTTGCATCATGTTTGCATCATGGAGTTTACCAGACAATTATGCCCTCTGGGTGTCTTGAATATAAATCGTGATTTTCAGTACTTATATCTCAATGATAACGTGATATTTACATTCAAGTCGTTTGCTTATTATCTTTTTAGTAGAAAAAATTATGCAAGTTAGCTAAGATTTAACACAATGTTATCTTCTATTTAAGCAGAGCTCGCTGTATGAGATAATAATCTCTCACTTTAACTTCTTACACAGAATCAAGCACGAGCTCTCGAAAAAGTTATTTCAGGGTACTTTAGGGCAGTTTACAAACGATCCAAAAAGCCACTGTTTATGCTGCTCATTAATGGGCTTTATATCATGTCTTGTTGCATTGGGTAGACATCATTTGGTTCATTCGCTTAGGTTGCAGCAGCCACATTGCTTTTCATGTTTTTTTAACATTCTCATACTTTTTTCAAGTGACTAATATTTTTGCATCTTATTGATAAAAAAAATAAATATGTTTTTTTTTCTTTTTTTACTTACTTACTTTTGCCGACGATAAATCTTTTCGCATCTTATTTGGTCTTTTTTTTTTCTTCTCTAACATGGTTTTCAGACGTTTTGCTGAAATGTAGGAAGCGTCAAAAAAGGAGCTATTTTATACTATTAATTAATGCTTTAATCCGATAACTTTTCGTTTCTTATTGCTGATTAATTTGTTTCGCATTTTTGCAAACGTTAGATACACAGTTGTTTTGTTAAAGTTTACGGAGAATTGAAAAAAAAAAAAAAGTTGACTCATTAATGATTTTCTTTTTTTGTAAACGATAAATCTTTTGCATTCTAGTAATTTTCTCTCTCTCTCGCTGTCTTCTTCTTTTTTTTCAGCAAACATTAGCCGGTGTCTTTTGAAGTCTGAGAAATAACAGAGGAAACGGATGTTCTTCAATGATGGGTATTTAACATTGCATTATTTTGAAATCCTTTTATAGGGGTAATGAATCAAATAATGCATTTCTGCCCCACAAGCACTTTCAGTTTCCGAAGCCCTTTTTTGTGGGGAGGAGGGGGGGGGTTCATTGTAGCTTTTTTGATATATACGTGTTACCAATGAGCTTTTTTTGTAGTGAATCTTTTAATTTATTAATTAAAAGGAATTAAGCGAATACGAAAATTACCAATTTGAATATTACAATGAATGTAAATATATCTATCATGGAATACTAGAACAGAAACTTCTACCTTACTGTATCAGTAAATTATAAATATATATTACTACAGCGAGATAGTTTAAATTAAATATATTTGTGTACAAATTTTAAATTAGTCGTGAGACATTGCTGGGATTCAAAATATGAAATTAAAATTAAAAGAAAAACTGAAAGTAGTTAATTGTCGATCTTCGATGGATATAGAACAGCGATCTTTAAGTAGATCCATTTTAGTAATTAAGAGTAATATTAATTATTATCGTTGTTGTCACTTCAACATCAGATAGGTTAAGTCACTACAAGCATTTTTTAAATTATCTTTACTAATTTGTACGGCAGGTATTTCGTACATAAGTAATAGTACCATACACTTACAACATTAGGAAAAATGTTCGTAGTAATTGCTGAAAGTTTGAGCTCGGGTTAGTTATTTCTCGCTTCGCTAAGATAGTAAAATTAAAGAAGCTCAAATATGGCACTGTTACGAATAATTTTCGAATGATAATGCGCAATTGGCAAACAGTATGATCCTTAATATAATAACCTTAATTTAACATATTTCGCCTTTCAATTATTCTCATTTGCAAATAAAAATACAGAAGAAATAGTATTGTCTGTTCTCTTTTTTTGTTTTGCTATTTACCATGCTGAATAGTTTCTCTGCCATAGTTAGAACGAAAGAAATTAGTAGCTAAACAATAGCAGATAAATTTTTTGTATTAGTGTTATTCATTAAAAACATTGAAACCTGCTATTGAACTTGCGCGGAAGTAACGAAAATTTGAAGTGTGTGCGCAATTGCTACTGTCCGAATGTGTCTCCCAATCACTCAAGCTAATATTACAACTCAGTGACATGAGACATACAATCTGCTGAAGCAATAAACAAGAATGAGCATACGAAAAAGAGAAAAAAAAGGTATCCTGCTTTTAATATGCTTGGAGATCTAATTTACTCTGAATCATTTTGAAAGAAAATGAATAGGCGGAATGTCATGTTTTCCAACAGCGAGCAGCTTGCAAATAAAACAATCAGACAATCATACCCAAACGCACGACCGATAAATAACGGATGCTTTATGAAGCGGCATTGCATTAAGGAAAATATGCTGGAATCGTGCCTCAATTTATTCCTTCAATCCTTTAAAAGAAAAATAACGTGTTTCATGCCAAGCGTTCATGATAATATAGGCTTTCTCATTAATCGACTAACGCCTGAAAGTGCTTGAGATTTATATTTTTGTCTGCGCAACCTTATGACCTTAATGCTCTTGTATAATCTATGGTACTTTCCTTACCTCGCTCGATTTCTCTACAAGACATCTCATTCCTTTTCATGGATTCATTCTGTTATAAATGATAGCACGAAGAGTTAGGACTGCGTTTGTCCTCATTTAGAGTAATCAAGATGGAGTGGCTTTAATTAGCCCTTCAAAACATCTTTCTTTTGCAGTAGCTAGTCTCATAACGTTCAGTGGATTTAAAATATGTGCTTACATCGGGACGTAAGCTGGACTTGAGCAGCTACGTCATATTTGATTGTGTAATTGTGACAGATATGCAGAAATTTTGATGATAGACTTTCATCGCTGGAAAGGAATGCTTAAGATAGTGCGCAGTCATGTGCTTTCGAATAGCAAAGCTAAGAAGAAGTTTTATGGGGGTAGAAATTATAAAGACGTTGACTTGGGGCAAAAATTCCAGAAATTATTCTTGTCTGATTTAAATTTAAAATTGCTCTGTTTGCGAAAAATTGAAGTCATAAACGAGCAGGTGTAAATTGAAACGCAAGCTTTTGTCATCCATGCATCTTTAGAAACAGAGTCTGAAAATTCACTATATGTTAACATCAAATTTACTCCCTTTCTCCACCTTTTTTTAACATTTTTGCACCTAATTAAGTATGTAAAACATTATTATATAATATTTAACTATTTTAAAATATATAAAAGAGCTCTGAAATACAAAAGCGCTTTTAATCACACTCGACAAGAAAATTTAAAACATGGCACTTAGAAGCATTTTTAATTATTTCGAAAAAAATTAACCATGTTTACATCCGAACTCATCTTTAAATGTTTTATTATATACTAGCTCTTTGTGTTATGTAAATTCAAGTTCAAAATCAATCTGTTTTTTTCTTTTCTTCCAGTTTTATTGACCATCTATCAGATAACAAAAATGTGCACTAAATTAAAAGTGGGCTAAAAAGTTTTAATATTTTAAAAATGTTTTCTATTCAGTATAATTTTGATGTTTTTATCCAGAGTTAGTAGTACGAACTCCATTGATGGTTCAATACGTTTGCCCACGCTTCAACATTAGAAGGGGAGGAATGGAGGAATGTCAATTTTACATTATCTAAGAAAAGGAAACTATAGGGGAGACTAGAGAGACAGTTGATCCGCTTTTATGTTAGAGCTTACAACTTTTACTTGAATCAATGCAGCTAAACGACCTTACGTTACATATTTAGAACAACCGTCATACCATCAAAATGCTATGTCTTTTTTTTTTTAATTTATTTCTTGAAATATTTTTTACACTGCTCGACATTGAAAATGCAACACCAAGAAGGAGTGGTCAGAAATTCATGCAAATTTTACCGTAGACGCACGTCACTGAGTTATGCAAATGATATGAAATGCGCAGCTCTCCAAAGCACGTGAAGTAAGATATAAGAGAATGAAGTTGAAAAGTGGGCTATGTTCATGTTGGTTTTTCTGCCAGACTAATTATCGGAGAAATTTGGTTTTTGTCTCGAAGGATACGTGTGATAGGAGGAAATGCCACGCCGTCCTCAACGAAGACACTTCCAGCATATAGACGACTTTACAAGGGGTATGGTGATCGGACTGAAAAGGGGAGGTTGGTCCATACGTCAAATTGCAGCTGGTACCCACATGGATGCAAGCACTGTGCATCGGCTGTGTCGGAGATGGTTGGAAAGAGGAAATGTAGCCACATTGAGAGGTGCAGGTGCAGCCAGAGTGACGTCAGACCGCTTGGATCGACGGATTCACCGACAAGCTGTGGCGGACCCGCAAGTCATTTGCACGTCGATTCTGCAGCACGTGCAAGGTACCCTGGATGTTCCTGTGTCGACCAGAACCATTTCCCGTCGACTGGTTGCACGTGGCCTGCAATCACGGCGCCCTCTAAGAAGACTGCCATTGACCTCACAGTACAGACTCCAACGTTTGGAATGGTGCCGGACCAGAGCGACGTGGATGGCAGAATGGCAAACCGTAGTGTTCTCAGATGAATCCCGCTTCTGTTTGTCCAGCGATAGTCATCGCATACGTGTGTGGCGTCGACATGGAGAAAGATCGAATCCGGCAGTAACTGTGGAACGCCCCACAGCGCGACAACGTAGCATAATGGTTTGGGGCGCTATTGCATACAATTCCGTATCACCTCTTGTTCGTATTTGGGGCACTATGACGGCCCAACGATATGTAGATAATGTACTGCAGCCGGTGGCAATCCCCTACCTTCAGGGTCTGCCAAATGCAATTTTTCAACAGGATAACGCCCGGCCTTACAGTGCTCGAATCAGCCAACATGCTCTACGAGGTGTACAGATGCTTTCCTGGCCACCATACTCTCCTGACTTGTCACCAATCGAACATGTGTGGGACGTGATTGGACGCCGTTTGCAGAACCTGTCACTGCCTCGTTCAGAGGACGAACTGTGGCAAATGGTTGAAAGGGAATGGAGTGCCATCCCTCAGGACACCATCCGCAGGCTTATTGACTCCATGCCTAGACGTGTTTCTTCGTGCATCGCTGTCCGCGGTGGTCCTACTTCTTACTGAGCCGACGCCGTCCTCGCTCTAAATTTTGCTTATTTATTTTGAAATAAATATCACTTATTGTTCCATGCTGTCTCTGTCTTCTTACCAAATTTCATCAATTTCTGACCACTCCTTCTTGGTGTTGCATTTTCAATGTCGAGCAGTGTATAAAAGAAAAACCAACATTATACAAAGGGATCAAGTCTCCTTCATACAAGGGGACTTGATCCGGGGGGGGGGGGTCTTTATGAATGTTTTAAACACAAGTCAAACATTCATTATTGCTACATGATAATTATTTATTCATTAAAAAGAACAAACATTTTCATGTCAAATTTAAAAAGGAAATATAGCATGAATAACACCTATTAAAACTAATCCTGAAGGAATAACATCAACTCAGTAATAGAGAATAACTAGCATTGCCAAAGAAACTCATTCTTTTTCGTCAGTTTTCAATAGGATTTTGCAAATAAAACAGCACAGCTTTTATGCATGAGAAGAATTCGCCGTGTATTAAAAAAAGCATTAAAAATCTTTGTTAAAAATTCAGCGCCTTCCTGAATGAAAGGAAATGTTAATCATTTAGTTGCGTGTTGTAATAGTCGAGACTGGATAAAAACCAGCAAAACGTATTTAACTTTTTTTAGTCATTTGCATCATTTTAGGACGTAAGCACCATAAAGTTGCACTTTTGACCTAAGCAATAGTAGGATATCTTACCGTTATTCTTGGAATTAAATATCTTACTGTTGTTCTGAGTTGAAGGTATTAAAACAGTAAATTCAATTTGAAAACAAAAGCAAACAATATTTTGAGTATTACTGTTACGGTTGGTTTTTTGGTGTGACTTAGTAAGTAAACAGCAATTGTGCCAAGTCTTTAGAGGTTCTAGAGCATTTGAAGCAGCAAATGTTATAGACACAGTCAAATCTTGGTTTCAGATTTTTCCTCGTTTTAAAGGGAAACAAGTACATTAGGGTAAATCATTTCGCCGTTTATCTCTTCTAGTTAGTTTCGTTTTTCTGTATGCTATTTAAAGATTTCATCCTAGAGCCCTTTCGTCTCATTTAATGAAATGAGCATATTTAATTGGCCACGAATTGAGCCTTAGTAGGCCATTGTTGTACTCAATATAAAATGAGTTGAAAATATTTTTCTTACAAGGAACGATAACAAAAGTTCAATAATAGCATTCAAATTTTGTTGAACAAAAATTTGAATTTTTACGATGATTATATGCATCGCATTAAAAATAAGATGCATATTGCATGCAATATACTTAAAACCCAGTTATGCCATACAAAGACTGGAGTTTCGTCCTTATTATGAACTCATCAATCTATAATAGACAATAACCGCGAGCTGGAAGCAGACGTCATTTAATTGCAGCTGAGAATGCCAACAAACTGGTAGCTAAAGTAAATTTAGCACATCAGCGAGTGTCCCATTCGTTTACTAACTGTTCTAGACTGATGAGTCCATAATAAGGACGAAACTGCATTTCCTTGATGGCACAACCAGACTGTCGGTACATTGCATGTAGTTCTGCCTTAGCCCAGGCTTATGGGCAGTAATTTACTGAATAAAATGCATATATTTTTTCCCTCTAACATCATAGTTACATATAACGCCTCATAATCAAACTGGCAAGTTCTTTTTCATCTTTAGAAACAAGAAAGTCTTATTATAACCACATTTCTTCAAACAGTCTTCGAGCCAAACTAAAGAAATAAAACGAGGCGCTTAATGTCGAACCTTTTATCTTTCTCCTGAACTGCGACACTTAAATGCGGCTGCTCATTAAATGTGGTTCTCTTTAACAAGGTAACGAATCAACGTGGCGTGGGCCACTTAATGACTTGATTGAATGACATTTTAATTTAAAGGCACGTGGCTCGGAGTGTCATCTCTGTCATTTAAGGACATTGGCCTCCTCTCTCGCAATTAATTGCTTCCAATCTCCCAATTAATTGTAACTTCCGTTCTCTGGCGAAATATGAAGTTTCCTGTTTCTGTCGTCTGTAGTGTAAGAAATAAAAATAACATTTATTTCGCTGAGATGTATTAATCTCAATTACTCTAAATTAGGGTTTATTGCAGGTCTTTAAAATGCTAAGATGAGTGTGTTGCCGATTCAAATGAAATGTTTCGACACTTTAATGGTTTCAAAAAATTTTTTTTTTTACTAGCGTTAAATGAACTTTAAAACACATGTTGTTTGCTCTTGTGAAGAAAATTCTTGTGAAAAAAATTATGATTTAAGGCACTTTTTTTTCTTATATCTGAATATGCTGTCGTTTAAAAGTGAACAAAATTAAAATGGATAAAATAAATTTGTAAGACATTAGCTGTTACATTTTAACTGTAAAAATATTAGGTAATTTGAGTTAATGGTTCTATTTTTTTCTTTTGATATTTAATTCTTATTAAAATTTTATAAAGTGTAGACACATGTGCAACTGCTTAAAAACACAAATTGAAGTATACAAAAGACACTTTTACTTTGATTGAACTAAGCAATTTATTCTAAAATCTTATTTTTCTTGACCTGCTGGTGACTTCTAATTGACAAAAATTTAATTTCTTATCTCTCTTTTCACTGTTTCATCTGTCCAAACCATTTGACAAAATTAGTCTACGTTTTGAAAATGACATGAATCGATCTGAAGAAAAAAAAACGCATTTGCCAACATTTATGCTAGGCTTGTATCTTTTTAGATATATGTTAAAAAATTTTATTTTCCTTTCTTTCCAAACAAAGTGCGTTTTCGGTCAGGGCAGACACCAAGAGGGGGCTTCATATCCTCTTACCAGCGATTCGGAAAATAGGGCAGCAGCCTTCATGTGAGTGATGCAAGATTTAAAGAAGAAAATATTCGTAGGGTTGAAAGTTCGAACGGAAAAAAAAACGATCAAACAAATAAAAAAAGTTGTTTTGTTCTGTAAAAGAAAAAAAAAAAGTCTTAAAATATTATTTAGGAATACCCGAGAATCTCTATTAATTAAGATTAACTGACTGACAGCCTCCAAAATGTACGTTTCAACCATTGAAAAAAAAAAAAAAGAAAAATCTTCTGCATTTTAGAAAATCATGAAAAGCCTCAGTTTGAAAAAAAAAAAAGAGTTGATAACGAAACATGAGATTCTTATTGAGCAGCTGACAACTTTCCCTTTTTTTAATTAAAATGCTGTCACGAATTTCAAGGCAAAGTAGAGATCGGTTACGTGGGTAAACCGAGAATGACTTAAATAAAATAAAAAATAAAACAGAAAGAGAGAGTTAAAACGTTACAATAAAAATTCGCACGTTTCGTTTTAGATGTTTAAAGGCAAAAAAACGACAGTAAAGCGAAGCTTTATCAAACAATTGAGTGGGATGATATTTAAAACTGTATTAATTGTTGAAAGTGATCTAAGTTATCGTTGAAAAATACCCCCACAGCTCAAAATGTAAAAGATTTTTATTTGGAGTTTGCATTTCAAACAACAAAGATATTAGAATGGGAATTGAAAAATTCAATATGGAAAACCAAAGCAGTCGAGCGTTTTTGGAAAAAAAAATCTGACTGAGGACTTTCCTCAGCATTTTATTAAAAATAACTAATTAAGACAGGAGGGTAGCCAAGAAGCATATAAGAAATGGGTCTCTGAATGTAATCCTATCCTCACCAAAGGTAGCTGAAAACTGGGTTTTTAGAGCCTCAATTTTGAACTCCGGTGGAGAATCCCCAGTCTCATCCCTTTCACAAACGTCATCAAAGATGGCCTACAACGGCGATTTTACCATTTCAGTTTCGAAAATTTTTCGAAAGAGTCATCTTTACTCCCTCCTCTCGTAACATTGTCGAAATTTTCTTTTTTGAAACTTTGAGTTTGATACCGGAGCGCGAAATTAAACTCCATCCCGTCCCTGAATATTAAGATGACCTACTATTGGATTTTTAGGACTTCAATTTCGGAAAACTTCTTAACACCCAGGAGTCTCAAATTGCGCTTTTGAAGCTTGAAAATTGCCGGGGGAGAGTTTTGAATTCTCTTTCTGTATCCTAACGACACCACAAACGACCTGCGCTTACATTTTCTCAACACTTGTGAAAGTTCGTTTATGATTACATTTTTAGAGCTTCTATCTCAAATAATTTCTGAAGAAAAGGCCCTGATTCCCTCTTATCTAGCCTCTTCGAAGTTCGTCCAAATTCCACTTTTGGAACTTACTATACGAATCTTGAACTCACCCCCGCTCCCCTCGAATTTGGTTGTCTACGTACGCCGGTGACATATTCGTGAAAAAGAATTAAGAAAAAAAAAATCATTTGCACCTAGTATAACATATGCGTCACGCTAATCGACCTCGATTCAAATTGCTACAGTAAAACTAAAAAAGTCCCAATGAAATGTATTCTTGTTATGAGTTACTGAAAGATTCAGTAGTTCTAGTTCAGCCTTAATTTTTCTCGCTGGTTTTTATCTTTTAATCTGACAACGGGTTTTAAAATACCTGTTTGTTTACAACACCGTTATGACTGGTCATGGAAGGTAAGATTTAATTGTTTAAATCTTACAAGTAATTTGAAACAAAAAAAAGATTAAATTTATTATTTATTGAATAATAGACAAAGTTAAACTTTAATTTAAGCAAAATGTTTGTATATTTTTGTGTTAAAGAACTTAATTTAATTGTGTGACGCGCATATGTTACGCTAGAAAAATAGAACAACATTTTTTATTCAAGGCTTCTTCGTGGTAATAAGAACTAAGATTTAATTTGATAAGTTGGAAATTTTCTTTAAATTGTATGATATTAAATAGTTGAGAGGGATATAGTATTAATAGATGATACATGTGGCTTGTATGTACTGTTTAGGATGAATGCATAAAATGTTACTTATTTTATTCATTTTGTGAATTATACAGTTACCTTAATTTGTCAGAACTGTTAGATCTTTTCAAACAGCTAGATATTGATATTGATGAAATTTTTATTAAACCACCTGATAAGATTTTTTTAACAGAAGTAGAAACTGTTTATCAATCTAAACAAGCATGTGAAATAGCAGACGAGTTTTTGACGATTGATACTAGTGCACAGGAACCTAAAATAAAGACAAAAACACGAGTAACATTCAAACTTAAAGTTAATGGATTTTCGACTAAAATTGACTTAAAAAAAAGAAAAAATCCGACGCAAATTTAGCTCGGTATTCTGATTCCCCCCCCCCCCTGTTTAATTATTTAAACTACTTTTTGACAGCTAAAATTGTGGATATTTTTTATATAATGTATTTTTTTTCTGTTGAAACTAGTAAAATGTAAGTATTTGATGTATATACTAAAAACTTCATAACTTTTGTACACATATTAACCTAGCGTGACAAATATGTCACGCTGCAAATTTGCCTCTAATTTCTTATGTACGTATTGTTTTGAAATAGTTTCCAAACAAGCATTAATCTATGATCCAAACATATAAAATAAATGCATTAAAATTTTAAATTTTGATAGAAAATAAATTCAATAAAATAGGGGTTTTATCTACAACAGTTTGTTTTAACTGTTGTAGATAAAACCCCTATAGGTAAACCCCTACTCCCGACAATAATATTTTCAAATAGAGAAAAAAACATGACCAAATTTTATCTAAAATAACCAAAGCAATGTAACTAAAAAGGAAAAAATCGCTATCTTCCGACAAGAGCTGTAGTCCAGTCAGTATAGCCAAAAAAAGTGGATTAATGCAAATGAATCAAGAAAGCTGCTTTTTATATAATTTATTGCTATGGATAAAAAGCTTAATTTCACATTTTCTAACAAAATTTAGTGTGAACTTCCTCCGTCATCTTGAAAAAAATGTTAACTGAAGTGTTTTTTTTTTTTTTTTAACCGATAACTCGGCTCTTTAGTGTCAAGAGAAAATTGTAGTTTTTTTTTTTTTTGTTGTTCTTTTACGCCGTACATTGTGTATATTCGACACTATGAAAATTTACCTGCAGTTCGTAGTTTTCGAAATACATGGCGAGATAGCATAAAATTGAGAGCGCAATTCGTGTTTTGCTGTTTTCAAGTCTTATAATAAGAGTATACATTTTTGTTTTCAATATATAAATTCTGAATCATGTTTATACCTCTTGTTAAATGTGTGTGTGTGTCTTTTTAAAACAAAATTATTATTTTACGTGTAATAAGTTAGGCCAGTCCACACGAAGTTTCAATTCCATAGCTCGTGCTGTTATGTGTGATTACAATGCCACAGGTAATTTCGAAGGTAAAACATGAATAATTAAATCAGTGGAAGTATGAATTACAACCAAGAAAAATTGTTACACAAGCATTTTTTTAATAATGAAAATGAACAAAGACGCGTTGAATGTTTATATTTTTCTCCTTTTTGAGTGTCCTGGTTCATATAGTCCTCTTGTTCCAAATATTCTTCGAATTTAGATTCTTCAACCATATGGTGTAAAAGGAAGAAAAATATGAAGTATTAAAAAGAAGCATCCATGCAGTTTCACTTTTTAAAACAAAAACAAAACGTGTATTCGTATACCGAATTTTCATACCTGTGTTTCATGATTCCGCGAACTTCAATTATTTTAATTTTACCGCAAGAATTTTCAATAGAGCCGAAAGTCGCATTTCATCGAATTTTCATACCTGTGTTTCATAATTCCGCTAACATCCACAATTTTAATTTTACCGCAATAATTTTCAATAGAGCCGAAATACTCATTTTATCTAATTTTCATACCTGTGTTTCAGAATTCCGCGAAATTCAATAATTTTAATTTTACCGCAATAATTTTCAATAGAGCCGAAAGTCCGCATTTTCAAAATAAGTAAAGTTCCGTGAACTATGAAGTGAAAACTACAAACACTCTACAACTTCACGGCTAGCTAAAAATTACAATTTTCTTCTTTAAAATTGGTGGTTAAAATTGGTGGTCTTCATTGGTGGCATTAACGTACTCATTTTGATTAAAAAAAGTTAGTAATTCATTTATTGTTCGTCAACGACAGAAAAAGGAAAAACATATCGAGTTAGGCGTAATGGTAGTTATGTGTTTGTCACGATCAATTTAGATTTTTATAACACTGCATCATCCTGAGAATCGTTCGCCTAAAATGCATCAATATAAAAAAAAATCGAATGAGGCATTGGTGGCACAATAGGTGTCTGAACATCCTTCAAAATGGCAGCTACATCTACGTCATATTACAAATTATACAAGAACTTCTTACAATTCCCAATCCTTTCAAAAAGCAGGTTATAATTACGACCGATGTCAGACCATGCTGAAAATAAATGATACCCGATATGTTCCGAAAGCAATTAATTACAAATTCATTTTAATATCTGAAATAGGGATCTCCAATCGTATCTGCGGACAAGCACAAACA
>JAXGGA010017867.1:0-23302 GCA_038373865.1 Uloborus plumipes | reverse complement strand
CTTCACCGCATATTTTGCAAGAAGATAAAAGTGAGGACACACAAGATGTAAGGGCCTTTAAATTCTCGGTTAGGGCATCAAGCTGATTTTGATGGGAAGGGGTGGTTGTGACTGCATTCATTAATTTTGGCATTGATGTTATTTGCACTGAATGCAATCTGTTAGCCCTATCAGCTAGTGCTTCAAAGTTAGACATGTCAGAGTCTACTAGTTTGTCCTTTATATTTAATGGCAAAGCTGCCAAAAATTGAAGTGACTTTATTTGAGTCAGAGCTGCACCATCCGTGATAAATGGATAAGCGGCATGGGCTGCTCTCTCAATGCGATGTGCTAGGCTCTGAATACTTTCTCCATTTTCGAATTTTATGCTCTGAAATTCTAGGAGTGAGACAGAGGACGGTGTGTGAGTCTTGAAAAAGGCTCTGAGCTTATCGCATGCTTGGCTAAATGTCAAAGATTTAAGGCAAGCAGGATTCGTCGCAAAAAAATACATGGCAGATCCACTAAGTTTTGATTTTAGATACATAACCGTAGTTGGATCATCCCATTGATTTAGATTCTGAAGTTCTTTAATTTGATTAATGAAGAACTCCAAAGTTTCAGGCTCGCCTGAATATGGGGGGATGGGGAAGTTAAAATTCTTGCCTGCCATCGAGCCCTGAGAATTATTAGGAGCGGTTAAGGTTGGAGTGTTTTCTTGATTATCTCCATCTCCTAGAACCTGTTCTCCTTCGGGAGTGGTATTGTTTTTATCCCGACCCAGCAAGCAAAATATCTTGCCTCAGGATTGCATACAGGTTAACGCGTCAGCCAATCTAATCTTGCCTAAATACTGCCTGAATAATGTTATGTTACTCTCTAAGAGCTGTCAGCGCCTTGCCCCAATGTTGACTGTCAAGGTGTATGCAGCCTTATGTCAGTCGAATGGCAGGGTGGGCTCTGCCTTTGGAGCATCAAATTGCTGCCATAGCAGTGTGAAATCAATCTGCATGCAAGAAGTGGTTGCTATTGTAATCCTGCATACACATTATCTTAACATTGAAATGGCAGGATACACTGATATGACAGTGTGAAATTAGTCTGTATGCAGCTTTTGTCACCCTGCACACGTATTGTTATGCAGTGCAAAATCAGTACGTTTGCAGGGTGTTCCTTTTTTATTTATTCTTATTATTTCTTTGTTATTTTCACTTCAAATTCAGGAAGTAAATTCCATTCTTTAACTATTCCTTTTATTCTTCAAGATGAATTATTATTTTTTTTAGCTTAAGGACGTTTCTAAAGCTGACATGGAGAGTCACATAAAGTAATTTTTTTGTACAATTTAATTGAGTATAATGAGAATTACTTCATTGATTTTGGATTAACTAAACATCTCAAAATTCATAGACTTCTTATATATTGATTTATTCTTAAATTTATGATTCTTTTATTTACTACAAAGACATAAAATGCCTAATTAGAATTAATTGAGGAGCATTAATTGCACCGAGATAATCAACATAAAATTCAAGTTATATTCTATAGATTGATGTCAGCTTTAAAAATACTGTTTAGACAAAAAATCAATTTATCTTAAAGAATAACATCAATAGTTAATGAATAAAATTTTGCTTACTCGTGAGCTTGAAGAGTAATTATGATAAAATCTTTGCGTGTAATCCCTTGTTGTCAGCCACGTTTAGAAACAAAAATCTTTATTGTCACCCATTTCTGCAATTGATCGCTAATCGATCGCGATATGGATTGTATTGCCGCATCATTGAATAAATGCAGTAATAGGATCACAAATAAAAAGCAATAATATTGCCCACAACAATGAAGCAACCGAATTTTAACGAAGCCTAAATCGTATCCACGTCCCCACGTGCAGCGCTCGCTTCGCATTGAAGGAAAAAATCGGAATGCCGGGTGTAAAATCCGCGCATGCGCTTCTCTCCTATTGTGCGCGAATGTTATGTTACTCTCCTTGCCCCAATGTTGACTGTCAAGGTGAATGCAGCCTTATTATGTCAGTCGAATGTCAGGGTGGGCTCTGCCTTTGAAGCATCAATAAATTGCTGCTGGCGGCAGCGTGAAATCAGTGCTCCAGTTCAACAAATTCTATAAAATCCTGATGCTGACAACATGTGTGCAATGTTGATTTTACAGCACGTTTCAGTGTTGATATGTTAAGATGTATGTAATATTACACACGTGTTGTTATAGCATTATTGATTTTTAAATCTGTATGCAATCTATATGCAGTACAAAATTGTGCAATATTGACGCTGTCAGTTCAATGTCAAGATCTGTCAAGGTTGATGCAAGAAATTTTGCTTGCTGGGGATAAGTTGTCATGGTTATGTATTTACCATCGACAACTTGGGACATGAAAGAATGAATCATTTCTTAACATGGTGCAAAAGTATGGTAATAATTGTGCAGTCGTGCAGAACTACATGTCTATAAAACATACATGTGCTTACACTATTAATATTAATAAAAATCAAATATCATCACATAATAAATTGGGAAAAATGCAAAAATGAAAAAATTCTGTGAAAAAGACAAAAATGTATTAATCAAAATCATATACACTCACAAATATTTAAATTCATTAAAAATATGCAAGCACATGTTTTTTAAAAGAAGAGGCACTCAGACCTGGTCAAAAAAACGGCACCATTTTGTGACGTGAAGCTCGTCGTTTGAGATGCAATTAGTTACGTTTAAAAATTAGCAAGCTTAAACAACAAAAAGAAATGATTAACGGGAAAATATTCCCTAAAGATTCAGAAGAGTTAAATTAAGTTAAAGGCCGAATCGTAAGTGGAAGCAACAAATTGAAAAAAAATCACCGCAATAACGCCAGACCTGCGACAGTCCTGGGTGCTCTTCATGTTTTGAAAATCCAAATAGTCGCATAAAAAAAGGTTTAAAATAAAGTTGACTTACCCATTTATAAAGTATGCATGTTGAGCTCTTCAGTAAAAAGACCAATTAATCGGTATATCATTTAATTTCCATCCCAGCAAGCAAAATATGTTGCCTCAGGATTGCATAAAGGTTAACGCGTCGGCAAATATCACCTTGCCTAAATGCTGCCTGAATAATGTTATGTTACTCTCTAAGAGCTGTCATCGACTTGCCCCAATGTTGACTGTCAAGGTTTATGCAGCCTAATATCAGTCGAGTTACAGGGTGGGCTCTGCCTTTGAAGCATCAAAATGCTGGCATAACAGTGTGAAATCAATCTGCATGCAAGAAGTGGTAGCTATTGTAATCTTGCATACATATTATCTTGACATTAAAATGGCAGGATACATTGATATAACAGTGTGCAATTAGTCTGTATGCAAGGTGCAATTGCTTGCAAGGTCTTTCTTTCTTTCTTTTTTTTTGTGTGTTATTTTCGCTTCAAATTCACGAAGTAAATTTCATTCTTTAACTATTCGTTTCATTCTTCAAGCAAATTGTTTTTTAGCTTAGAATATTTTTAAGCTGACACATGATTGGAAAGTCACATAGAGATATTTGCTTTCGTTCGATTTGCAATTTATTTGCGGATAATGAAAATTACTTCATTGATTTTAGAATAAACTTTACATATTAAAATTCATAGACTTCTTATATAGTGGCAAAAACATAGTTAGATTTTTTATTATTTATTTATTTTATTATTATTATTATTATTTTTTTGCTTAACAGAATGAGTCGCACTATTAAAAATACAATGCAATATTTTATTTATTTAAAAATGTATGCTTCTTTTCGAATTATTAATACATAAAATGCCTGGTTAAAATTATGGAGAAATATTAATAAATATCGCAGATAATAAACAAAAAAATCTAAGTCCATTTCTGAGTGGATGTCAGCTAAAAAATACACTTAGACAAAAAACTAATTTATTTTCAAGAATAACATAAATAGTTATTGAATAAAATTAAACTTACTAGCGAGCTTGAAGTCATTTTATGGTAAAACCGTCACTGCGTATAATCCCTTGTCTGCTTTGTTTAAGAACGAAAAACTTTATTTTTGCCCATTTCTGCCATTGATCGCGATATTTATTGTGTATAGCACTTGTTAAATAAAGGCAGTTAAGAATGATTCAAATAATTTCTAACACAATCATATTCCACGCTTAAGCAAACAGATTTTTAACGAAGCCAAACTGCGCTACCACGTGCAAGCTAACTCGCTCTCATGTTCTTGATAACGCCGAAGAAAAAAACCCACGATACAAGAAACTAGGAATGCTGGGAATAACAGTCCGCGCATGCGTATCTTTCAACAAAGATCCAGGTGGGTCGGGAGCATGGGTCTTTGTTTGCTAATGACCCTGACGGCAACAGCATGAAACCAGTGTTTCTCAACTGCTCCTTTTGAATCCTGACGCTGACAACATGTATGCAGTCTTAATATTGCAGGAGGAAATCAGTATGGATATTGAAAGATGAATATAATCTTGCACACGTGCTGTTTTTGCAATATATACTTTTTAATCTTTATACAGTCTGTATGCAGTAATTTAAATTTAATACTGACGCCATCAGTACATTATCAAGATCTGTCAAGGCTGATGCAAGAAATTTTGCTTGTAGGGATATAGTTGCACTCTTACACATCACTTCTTATCAAATATAAAAATAACCTTCAAGAGATCTCCTGGTACAGCTTGTCAAAAAAAGTAAAAATACATTATGCAACATCGAGGGTTCCTTGTGTATGAAAATGGTGAATGTCAGAAAAAAAGGATTCAATCAAATTTCGTAGACGGCATTTTTTGATGAAGAAGCACAGTTAGTTATTTAGGAAGAGGATGAGGTGACTAAAATTGTTCCTTATTGAGAAGAAAAAAAACAGGATCGGAGCTGGCGGAATCACAAGGGGCACTCATGAAGAAAACACATATGGCAGGACGAATATCGTTGGGCATCCGAGAATAAAAAAAGATAGTGACGATGGCTTCTCGTCATCTCGATGATATAACGTTTCCCTTTTCAAGAACACGGTGTTCGGAATAGGATGAGTCAGAAGATGGTCTTTGACGGAGACGCAGGACGGGCATCATTGGGCATTCCGGAAATTAGTAGAAGAAAATGGTGGGGACGGCCTCATTAATTCGATGACATGACGCTCGCTTGCTTCCCAGAAAAATTTTGCGTGCTAGCGTTGATATGCAGAGTCACTGGATGAAAACGATGATACCCGATATTTTCATTTACAGGGATCCAAGCCCTATAGTCATCTTTTACGCGGGGGGGCCAACGCCGCCCTGGTACACCCACTTCAGCTTCATAATTTCGGAAAAGAGGAAAACGGCAGGAGACCCGCACGTCTTAGCGTCTCCTCAGCAACAAGTTTCTCGGGGAAGTCCTGTGGAAAGCGCGCGTTGAAGCGCCTAGTTCTGGCGGTTGACCTTGAGCGGGCCAATCGCAGAAAGGCGTCGGTTGGAGTTCAATGCCCCTCGAAGGGCGCGTGGGGAAGTTTTGGCCAATGAGAAAAAGCGTGGGTTCAAAGAGTGACCCGGCGGTAATCGAAAACCAAGGCGGGAAGATGGAAAGAATTTGGGGAGCGTCGTTCAATATGGCTAAAGATGGCGAAATGCAAAAAACCGAGATTTTGAAAAAAAGGGAATTAGGAAAATCGCGATTCGAAAACGCGTTAATTTTACCGAAAAAGCATAAATGATACATGTAACTTTGCGGAAAATTAAGGGCAGTAAAAATATTAAAAAAGGAAGGTGTTTCGAAATGAATTTAAAAGGTTGTAGAAAGAAAACGCGGGAGATTATCGTTAAGCGATCGTAAATGATAGGTTGCAAAATGATCGAAGAACTGAAAAAACCTAACGATGTGATACAATATCACAACATATTTATCAATAACTGTATTATCTACCTAATATGTCATGAAATTTAATTTATTAAATCATTGAACAATAAATTAGACATTTGATGAAAACAAGAAATAGAATTTCTCCAATGCCTGAGCATTATGCATTCGTTATTATAAAGTACTAGCAGAACCCGGCAGACGTTGTTCTGCTTAGATGTATATTTCGTCTTCACGTGGTGTTTTGGATGTAAAAATCTATAAAGCGTTGTTGAAAATAGGCATGATGAAAGATTTTAAAAAATCTAAATGAAGCAAAGTTATCTTCTCATAAAGTTATTCAATTTTCAGAAAGTCTATTCAATAAAAAAGTTCATTTTCCTTTAATACTATAAAACTATGTTCTATATAGGGGACTTACCCACCATTCTGTACGTCGTTAATAATTTTTAACATTGCGGTTAATGACAAATATTACGGACTTGAAATAGCAAACACCTTAAAAAATATGGTAGCATTTGAGTACTGTCATGCAATAATATGTTTGTCTGAGAAGGAAACATATTTAATCAGGTATTTATCATACACACATAATTTTTTCTACTCCCGAAAACAAAAATAGTTGCGTAGCAACGTGCCTTGGAAAATTTCAATTATTGAAGGTTCTTGACGCTATTTAAAAAGTCGCCAATTTGGTAGCTAATTTGGGATACCTGGGGTAATTCTGAACCCCTATCCCTTCCATAAATAAAGAAACTTACGTAATCTCACTTTTGTGAAAGAGAAATTGTCGCCAAATGTTGAGGTATTCTCTATGAAGCTGATTACTTTTTTGGCAATCTGAAATCAATTTGAATATTATATTTGGCGCTAAAAATACACCATTCCTTAAGGCGTTAAAATAATTTCCAACATTGCGGTATATCATAGCAAATAGTTTGGACATGAAAACGAACCATTGATTGGATGTTTGGCGAGAAAATATAGTAACATACTCTGATTGAAAACAGCAATAGGTATAAAGAGCAAAATAGTGTTCGCGTGGAAAATAATGCATGCCATCTAAGCCTCTACAAATCTAAAGCAGTTCCGAAATATGAAACTGAATCTCATTTGTTTTTAAAAAAAGATTAATCTATTAATCAAATACCTTTTTTATCCTTTATACTTGAGATAGTTATTGGGAAAACTTCCATTATTGAGGGCTCTTGGCGCGATTTAAAAGATCGCCAAATTTACGGTAGCAAGCAATTCCAACTATCTGCCAGAGAGTTGAGTTGATACACTAAATACTCGATTGGATTGATGAAAGCCTTCGAAAATGGAGTTTTAAATTGAAATTACAAAGACAGAATCATGTCTAAAATTGAAATAAAAAAATAACTACCCATCGGATTTTGTTGAAACTGGTCTCTAAACCTTCCCAGTACCAAAAGGAACAAACGGTGAAAGTTTCAGTCAAATCTCCCGGGTAGTTTCTGAGATCTTAGGGAACACACACACACACACACACACACCAACATTCATTTTTATATATATAGATTAACTAAAATTTCTTGAAAAATAAATTAAAATAAAGGAGCTCTAAATATTTATCTCATAAGCAATACATCTCATAAGCATAAGTTTAAAGAATCAAGCACCATCCGAGCTCTTCGTCTTCTTATTTCCAGCGCAGAGAATGCACCTCAGTGTCAGCTCCTAGCTCCTGAATGTAATTTTCAAAGTCAAATAATAACATTAGTGAAATTAGCTTTTTTAAGATGTTCGAAATATGCACGATTTGAGAAATTTTTGAAAATAAATTATTTAAATTTCTCTGTCTTGCAAGAGAAATATTTTTCTAGAAATGTTGAGCAGTTGTATAAGCAGTTCGCTTCCTTTTTTTTTTTTTTCAAACACATTAACCATCATTACATACTTACCGAGGAGAATAAGATTGTGTAATGGATTTGGAGTGCCAATGTACAAGGGTAACAAATGGTTTGCATTAGTCAGGAGGGTCGAAAAACTTTTTTTTACTTCCTTTTACGTAGTAAAGGAAGTATTGTGATCGCGAAAAAAAAATCACTCAAATTTGAGTCTAAATTTTGATTTTGCTCACCCCCGAATGAAAATTCCTTAGTTTTTTTGACCCGTCAGCACGTGCATATGTACCTACCAACATATAAGCAGCCGAAAAATATTTTTCAACCACCCCCGAGTTAATTACGACGAGTTTTCTCGTGACGTCTGTATGTACGTGTGTGCGTATGTGGGTCGCATAACTCAAAATCTATATGTCGTAGAAGCTTCTAGCTTGGTATATAGGCTCTGAGGATGGTCTAGTTGTGCACCTCCTCTTGTGGTTGCATTTGAATGTTCCCAAGGGGGTGTTTTACCCCTTTTTTGGGGTAAATCAGTGTTAATTTCAATGCAGACTCAAGTGATATGAATTGGCGCGACCACTTGGCGATATGTCGCCAAGCTTTTGGTCACCAAGTGTTTGACGCCAACTTGGCGACATATCGCCAAGTTGGCGACAAATTTGGCGAAAAAATTATTTTTTGAATTTGGGTTCAACTTGGCGCTATTGGCGATATTTTGCGTAAAATTCACTGAATGATATTAAAATCAGCAATATTTAGAAAATTAACCATTGCAAAATATTTTGTCCATTGTTTCGTGGCAGGTTAGGGGAGTAAATATTTGAATTGTTACCTTGCTCACTCCAAGCACTTTTTTTAACACTTAAGGCAACTAGTAAGAAATTTACACGTAAAAGGAAGTAGTGTGGGGTCCATACCAGATTTTTTTTTATTTGTTTTTGGATAGTGTGGAAAAGTTGCTATATATATGCATAAAGGCTTGAAAAAATCCTCAAAAAATTCTATTGATTTTCTTTAATTTTTAGCCTCACCCATACATTTGACCTTAAAAAACACAGGTCTGCAAACAAAAAACTGCATGGGATATTTGAGTGTACCTCAAGGCCGTATACGGAAAAAATTTTCGGGTGTTGCCCAGCTTCGCACATTGCCCAAACACACATACATTTTTGTGTGTGTTATGAATCTAATTTCAAGCTGACCCCCCCCCCCCCCGATGTTTGATGTGTGTGTGTGTGTGTTGTTCTTGTTTTTTCATTTCTTTATTCTTAATATTTTTTGGAACTGACCTTTATTAGGGGTAGGGGTATCAAGAGAGATATATGCAATGAGAACTTTTTGAAGTGGGGTATAATATCCGTAATTTTAGGGTGTCCGGGGGTTTTTGAAAAAAAGTTTGAAAATTCTGCATTTTGAGGCTTTATATGAGGCCTTATATTAATTGGGACGCCAAAAACATGTTCGAAAAGTAGGCAAACAACAATCTCATAAATTTCTTCATTCTTTTGCAAATTAAAATTAATTAAAGCACAAAAAAATATTTAGTTTAACAAATGATTAACATTAAGCGACAGAGAGGAAGGACAAGGGAGGTGAAAAGATTAACACATTATCACTTGCTTACATCGGTTTTCACTATAGTTACATAGTAGTTTTTGATCAGTTCCCCAACTCACCGACAGACACAACACTTAGTAACATAAAATAACCAATAGTATAAAACACAAAATTCTTTAAAAGAAATAGTGAAAAAATTTAAAAAATAAATAACGAGAGAGTAACATTCTGGCCATTTAGTTAATTCATAGTTTAATTATTTGATAAAAAATAGGATTGAAGCACTTTTAAAGGAGTTTCAAAAAGGTATTTAATGACTTTCAAAGACTCTAGAACAGTTAAAATTCTTTAAAGCATTTCATTTGCACTTTCCAGTCTCTGACGTTTTAATAGTTGATTGGACAGTCTTACGAAAATGTTAAAACTTTGGAAGACATATCTTTTAGAGATTAAAAATAGATGTTAAAAAATACTTATAACTACAATTTCTTTTTCAATCACTAGTACTGCAGAAAACGAAAAAGAATACAGGTAGGGTAATATTTTTTCTCGTGCTTAACATATTAATAAAGGAATCAATTACAAAGTAACTTCTAAAATACTGAATTAGGTATTCAATGAATAGTCAGAAATGAAACATGTGAGTCACAAAAAATTATTTTTGAAAATATGCTACAAAAAATACTGGAATATGATTTTTGCATTACACAGAATATTTGTTTAATTAAGGAGCTGAGTTTCGCGCAACTTGATGCCCGACTCTAGAACAGTTAAAATTCTTTAAAGCATTTCATTTGCACTTTCCAGTCTCTGACGTTTTAATAGTTGATTGGACAGTCTTGCGAAATTGTTAAAACTTTGAAAGACATATCTTTTAGGCAGGGATTCAAGTGAAACAGCACTGCGATCGCTTCGAAGTGCAATCGCTACTGGAAGTGAAAAACATTATTATCAACTTAACTTGGCATGACGTCACTACGGGTGGAGCCAATAAGAGCTCACAAGCACTCAGCGATCTCCTCTTATTCGCCAAGTAGGCTGTGACGTTTTATCTAGCTCGTTTTTCATAGGCAAACGTCACGCTGACGTCACGATGTTTTTATCAAGAAACGTTCTTATTTAATTCATTTCCAGTAGCGATTGTAATTTGCGATGGCCTGTTTCACTTGAATCCCTGCCTTAGAGATTAAAAATAGATATTAAAAAATAGTTATAACGACAATTTCTTTTTCAATCACTAGTACTGCAGAAAACGAAAAAGAACACAGGTAGGGTAATATTTTTTCTCGTGCTTAACATATTAATAAAGGAATCAATTACAAAGTAACTTCTAAAATATTGAATTAGGTATTCAATGAATAGTCAGAAATGAAACATGTGAGTCACAAAAAATCATTCTTGAAAATATGCTACAAAAAATACTGGAATATGATTTTTGCATTACACAGAATATTTCTTTAATCAAGGAGCTGAGTTTCGCGCAACTTGATGCCCCCCCCCCTATTTGTGTTATTAACTTTAAAATTCAAGATTTACAGCTACATTTTCCAAAATTTTCCGGGGGGCCGCCGATTAAACTGACAAGTAGCTTGTCTTGAGCCTGAATTGATTTAGGAAAGAGAGCTGGAAGTGCTAATGAGAGTTTTGTTTTCAAGTCTATATTGCAGCGAATGAGAAGTTGAATTGTCTTTTTAGCCTACTTTCCCGTTAAAAATAAAAGAAAGACGAAAAAAGTATTAAAATTGGCTTAATGCATCTAAAAAATATCGCCAAGTCCAAAAAATATCGCCAAGTTAAAAAAAATATCGCCAAGTTAAAAAAATAAAAAGGTGAAATGAATATCGAAAAATTAAAAATTTGAAAGTAGTGTATTGAGATGGGGAATTTGTGTGTCGGTCTGTCGGTCGGTCTGTCTGTCCCCCCCTAATAACTTTTGAATGAATATTCCGATTTGGACAAACTTTTTTTTTGTTGGAAAGATCTCGGCGAGTACAGCTCATTCCCATATTTGATTTTTCGATTTGAACAATTTTTGGTTCAACTTTGAGCCGTTCAAACAACCTGTCCCGCGATGCTAACTTTTTAGTTAACAGTCCGATTTGAACAAACTTTTTTTTGTTCGAAAGATCTTTTCAAGGATACTTCATTCCTGTATCTACATTTTCGATTTGAACAATTTTTCGTTCAACATTGAACCGTTCAAGCAACCTTTCCCCCCTAATAACTTTTGAATGAACATTCCGATTTGAACAAACTTTTTTTTGTTGGATAGATCTCGGCGATTACAACTCATTCCCATATTTGATTTTTCGATTTGAACAATTTTTGGTTCAACTTTGAACCGTTCAAACAACCTGTCCCGCGATGCTAACTTTTGAGTGAACAGTCCGATTTCAACAAACTTTTTTTTGTTCGAAAGATCTTATCAAGGATACTTCATTCCCGTATTTACATTTCCGATTTGAACAATTTTTCGTTCAACATTGAACAGTTCAAGCAAGCTGTCACCCCTAATAATTTTTGAGTGAACAGTCCGATTTAAATAAACTTTTTTTTTTTGTTCGAAGGATCTCAGCAAGGATACTTCATTACAGTATTTAAATTTTCAATTTGAACATTTTTTCGTTCAACATTGAACCGTTCAAGCAACCTTTCCCCATCTAATAACTTCTGAGTGAACCATCCGAATGGAATAAACTTTTTTTTGTTTGAAAGATCTCGGAGAGGTTCATTCCCTTATTTCGCTTTTTGGTTTGAACCATTTTTCGTTCAATATTGAACCGTTCAGAAAAAAATTTAACATTAGCGCCTACGGGGAATTTAAGTTGAATGTTGATCCTGGAACTTAAAGTCAGATTTCCTTCAAACTAACTTTGTAAAAAAATGGTTTTGATAAATAATGTTTGTAAAGTACTTTTCTGAATAATCTTCTGTGAGGACTCTGATTCCGACTCCGACTCCACAAACATGGCGGAAATGCAGGCTCAGAAAAAAATGACTGACTGTGCAGACGATTTTTTGTTTATTTATTCATTTGTGTTATTTTATTTATTACTATTATTTTTTTTTTGGCAGACGATTTTTTTTTGTAACAAAAGTGTTTCATTCACGAGGGCATTTTATTCTTTATTTATATTTAACAACTGGCAACGGTTTAAAAGTGAAAATCGAGACATTTTATCGACGGAAGAGTTTTTTTTTCCTTTCTTTGATAAAATGTGTTTTGATGTACTTTGTACTTTTAATTTTTTTTTTTTTTTTTTTTGAAAACGATTGAGGAATTTTTCTACGGAAGAACTGTAACAGTTACATTCTTTAAAAGGTGCGACAAAACTTCATTTATTCATTTATTTACTTTTTATGTCTCTATTTCACCTGATGAGAGGGGTATATTTTGCTTTTAGAAATCAGCTTTAAGTGCTAAAAAGGCATGTTTGACATAATGTTTAGTCTCAGATGATCAAGAGAATAATGATCAGATGCTAGAATGCCGATGTCAATGTACGGGAAAGTAGGCTCGTTTAGTTCTTGACAGAACTTCTGGTTTTTTTTGTACTTCTTCAAAATTTCACTCGTTTAATAGTTAAAAGGAAAAAAACTTTTTTTTTTTTGCCATTTGAAATTTTAAAAAAAAGAAAACTTTTTTTTTTCTGTTTTACATTATAAAACATTTTGGGTTTCGGCGGGGGGGGGGGCGGGGGGAGCAGTCGGCACTCCCTGGATCCGGCCTTGGTGTACCTTATGTTTTTTGGTACGCTGAATTCGAAAATGACCTCCGTTTTTATTCATCACGTACAGTTCTTCCGCAAAACGTGTGTAATCAGTAGTAATTTACCGGGGCCGTGGTGGCCCGATCGGTAAGGCATCGGACTCGTGTCCGGAGGGACCCGGGTTCGAAACCCAGCCGATCAAAGATCCACCGCCTTGATTAATGGTGGCTGGGAGGCGTTAAAAATGTCGTGGTCACAAAGTCCTCCAAGTGAAACGATACCTCTGGGGGTGCTGGGCCCTAGGGTTTGCTCGACCCTAGGTTCTGGTTCAAAATTAAGAACAGAGCGCTCTTCAGGGCCCTATCCCGGTTAAACCACGAAGCTGTGGTAGGTACGGGGGACCCTGGAGAGTCTGAAGTGAAGTAGTAATTTACCATTTTTCCCGTTATATAACTGAATAAATACTATACTAATTTATGATTTTAAAAAACAGTTTACTACAAACAGTTTTTCTTATTTGTTTTTTAGATGTTCAAAGAGTACCCATAGTTATAAAAACTGAAAAAAAAAAGGGGGAGAGAGCGAGGGTGGAGGTTGGATGGGGGAAATTGCAAACAGCCGGCAGAGCCACATTGATCAGGTTCAAATATGTTGCACTAGGTTCTTGGAATGTTAAGGATTTTATCCAAATAAGAGTGATAGTGATAAGAAAGATAAGAAATAAGAGGGGATGGTTTTTTCGTTGGATTCGTTTATTGAAAGTATTGGTTTGTGTTGAAGTTTTTGTCTTTTTAATTTATTCCCCTTCCTTATTCAGGAAAATAAAGAATATTCAAATTAGCAGAAATGCTGCTACGGCCAGGCCAGTCATGGGGGGGGGGGGGGGCTTTTTGAAACCAATGTATTCGCATCAAGTGAGTGGTTTTTGTTGTTTTCGAATGAAATTGCATTGTTTGCACTATGGATGCACTGATAAGTAATTCATTTAAAATATTTTTTCAATATTTATTAACTGAATTTAAATAAATGCACACATTTTAATATAACAAGTGAAATATCTATTGGAACCTGACGAGTTGAAATCTGATTGTTAGATACACAATACTTTTATGCTATTATTGGAGTAAACATGTTTTTTACAATACCATTTCATTGCATTCACCATTTGCAATGAAGACACACCAGATTATTCTACACCTCAAAATAAAGCAAAAACTACCAAAAAAACAGTGGTGTGAATTCCCCAAAAAATTCTTAAAACTGTGTGTTGACTGAACTGAATATAGTTTTAAAAATAAATCAGGAAAATAATGCACTGTGAAAGAAAAATGTTTTAACTAACTTTATATGCTAAGGACTCTGTAAACTCCAGGGAGAAAAAGACACCCTGAGCTTAAAAAATGATAGGTGAAAATTATTTTGATGCGAGTTTAACAGTTTTAAACTAATTTATCCAACATACTGGAACTTGGTACTGATCCTGGAACTGATATTGAAGTTATGCTAGTTTCAGTAAGTATTATGTGAAAAGTACGCTGCCAGCTCTTTCCTTTAGACACTGATTTTAATGATCAAAAGGAGTCATTTGTCTAGTTTCCGGTTGAATAGTAAGCTATTTTAACCCTTGTCATTCCCTAATTGTTTTTACTCCTCTTGAAGAAAAGTTAAAAAAATTAACTTGCATGGAACTTTTCCTTATTGTTGAGACCAACTGCAATGGTACCACTGACGCTGACTAACTGAAAAGATTAATAGGGCCTGATGTATTAGAAGGCTCATAATACTATTACCACTGAAGGAGCATTTTGCTTGAGTGTCGGAATTGTGTCTTAATCAAAATATTAAACAGTTTATATAAATAAGATGCAAAAAGACCAAAAGATAACAATTAATGCTCAATGGAAAAATTGTGAAGGGCTCAATTAACAATCATTGCATGCATTGTCTTAAAAGTTGTATATCCTTTACTTATTTATAAGGAATATATCTTTAATAATTCGTTTTAACTTGAAATTTAAGACAACTAAAAGTCAGCAAATCACTTTCAGCTTCATTAAAATAACACCTGCGTTCAGCTCCGTTATTGTCTATTCCATGCTGATGAGTCCATAATAAGGGCAAAACTGCAGTCTTTGGATGACATAACTGGGATATGGGTATATGTTATGTAATTTGTCTCCAGTTATATGGTGATCTAAATAGTTAAAATTGCCCCAAATCGACATAATTTCATAGTTGTCCCTTTCCGTCACAATGCTTATCTTGTTCCGTCCTACCAATAACTTGCAATAATTCTAAAACTAGTATATTATTTTTTATTCTCTGCGCTCACATTTATTACTTGATATATAGTTATTTATTACTGCTAGTATTAGTGAGAACACTTATTTAGTTTCAATGAACTTTTTGGTTTTCTTCACTCGGAAAGAATTTCCCTTTTGTGCAAGTCCCATTCCATCACAAGCATTTTATTACATATTTTCGAATAATTTACTTTAAAATTACTTAATTTTAGCATTCTGAGAAAGTCAGCTACCACAAATACTTACTATTGATACCAAAACGAATATTCCTAGTTCATTTTAGTTGTATTTATGGAGCAAAACGTACTGACAAAACTGCTCCGAATGTCCCATTCCTTCACATGGAATGGCTTTTGAATAATTATCATAAATTTTCATTAATTTTCTTCCTACTTTTAACTTGGTAGGACAATTGAAATGCACACACACAAAAGTATCAAAATGTAAATGCATCAAAGATTTTGATATTTTAATGAAATAGAATTCAATATTTAAAAACAAAAATGTTTTTAAACCTTTGCCAAAAAACATACAAGAAAAAAACTTTTAACAGGAAAAAAGTGATTAAAAAATGTGATTTAAAAGTGATTGTTAAAAAAGTAAATGTATTTACGGCCAAGATCACTGTATCTTTTACATAATGCTAAGGATTTTCTATATTTTAATATCCAATACAATTCTTTGTTTTTTTTTTTTTTTAAAGGCAGAAAAAAAGAACAACCTTGTTTCATACATATCTGTTGGTCTAACAACAGAAAAAGAGATACTAAACACAGCCCATAATTACATGGAAGAGACAGTTCGAAGATATTTAATAAAAATTACTTGTCTTATACCAATGTAATAAAAAATATGGGCAAGGTCAATATCAAAATGAAATATAAATAGACATAAAAAACAGAACAATCATTCTGTAGAAAATAGGTTTTAATATATGTTGTACAGCAATCTATAAATTGTAATGATTTGATACAATGTAATAATGGTTTCAAAGTGCATACTTTAGGAGTAATCCATAAGATTTACATTTTAGTTTTAGCTATTTTATGTAAGTAAGATGTAACATTTTAAAATGAAGCTCATTAAATTAAAATTAAAAAAGAAACTTCATAGATACAAATAATTTATTCTAAGGTAACATCAATAACAGAAACCTTTACACATCAAACAACCACAAAGCATGGAATCCAATAAACATATTACATATGAGATCTACAATAACAAAAGAATGTCATGTAAAAAGCTGCTAATAGGATATCAAAATTTAAAATTTGAGTAATAATATAATATAAAAGTTTTTAAGTGCGAAGAACCATTTCCTTTCAAAGTAATTAGCAACAGCTGAATTTGTTTGAATCAGATTCACTTTCTCCATATTTTTTGTAATCTAACTGCAGAGCCGGCCTTGAATTCCTACTGCTAAAACTTCTAGATGAGCTAGGTGTCATCATTGGTTTGTGATTTTTCAGTTTATGAGCTAAAGTCATGAAGATAGCATCAACATGATCTGCCTCATTGTCATCAGTAGCAGAAGTTTCAAACAGCGGCATATCATGACTATCAGCAAACTTCTGGGCCATATTGGTGCACACAGCTATGGCTGCTTTGCAGTCACATTTGTTTCCGACTAATATTTTTGGAATATCTGCACATTGACCTTGGTACATGTTGAATTCACCGATCCAGTGAGACAGATTTTGGAATGAAACCATTTTTGTTACGTCGTAGACAAAAACCACAGCATGCACATTTCGATAGTAATGGGGGATCATGCTTTTTCGAAAGCGTTCCTGACCAGCAGTGTCCCAAAGTTGCAGCTTTTAAACAGAAAAGCATATATAAGTACAGGTTGAGAAAAATGATGCACAGAGAAACAGTGAATTAAAAACTACAAAGCTAAAGTAGTAAAGGTTTACTTTAATATGGAAATAAAATATGAGACAACACTGAAATAAAAATTTGCAAAATACACAAGTGTATATTTTGTGTCACAAGTACATATTATTTATCCGATAAATTAACATAATAATTAAATATATTAATTTATTGGAAAGGGTACAAAGAAGGGCTACAAGGTTAGTAAATGGATTTTCTAATTTAGAGTATGATTCCGGACTTAAAATGCTTAACATGTATAATCTTGAGCAAAAGAGAATCAGATGGGAGATGATTCAGTTGTTTAAATTTATTAAAATGAATGATGTTACGAGGTTAGATTTTTGCACCGAAAGCAGGACAAGGGGTCATTGTTTTAAGCTATTTAAATCTCAGGCTAATCTGGAAGCTTGAAAAAATTACTATTTTAGCAGGGTATTGGGAACTTGAAACAGTTTACCTGGAGAGGTGGTAAAGAGCAATGGAATATGTGGCTTTAAGACTAAGATTGATCTTCATTGGGGTCTATAATTTGACTAGGACCAGCCCAGTTGGGCCCAGAGCTGCTGCTGGTCGTCACATTTGTATTTGTATCTGTATTTCGGAGTTACAAGAGGGGGAATTCATAAATTTTTTCTTTAAAAAATGAAATAAATTTTTTTGAAGACCCAATTTAAAGTCTCAAAAAGCAGTGCTACAAAAGTTTAAAAAACAAGGCTTTTGGCAGAGATGCTGATTTTTTTTATTTTAAATTATTTTTTCAGTTATTCATTGTGATAACAGGCGCAAATACTGGGCAACAAAACAGCGGCAAATAATTTGATGGCATTGATGGGAATAAATATTCTATAGCAATTTAGAAACTAGAGGATCAGTTCTTTGGGGGGAGGGCCCGGCTTGGAATTAGAGTAGTAATACTTTGAAAGTTTTTATGGGGGTGTGGGGGGTTGAGGCAGCGATCAAAATAAAAAGTGGTCTGCCTTTTTTTTCTCAGCAGCCCTGCCTATTCTGCCTTATTCAAAAGTTGGATCTATACATGATACATTATACCTATAAAATAATGTAGAGTAGTTAAAGTAAAAAATACTTCTGATTGCATATAATGATTTTATAAAAAAATTCTTTTTTTTTTTTTTTGAGGGGGGAAAGCAGCAGATAATTTTTATTCCTACACGTCGTTGCATCTAATGGAAGTACGAAAAAATACTACCTTTATGATTTCATCATCAACAATAACTTGTCTTTCTCGGAAATCTACTCCGATTGTTGCTTCTGTTCGCAACGGAAACTTCCCTCCACAGAACCTGTATGTTAAGCAAGTTTTTCCAACATTGGAATCACCAATGACTATGATCTTGAATATCCTCTTCTGCTTTTCATAAGAAACAGAATATCCATCAACGCTACTTGGAGAAGATGCACTACTCATGATGATTTTTCAACTGATCACCAGCCTAAAATTTTTTTAAATTAAAACTTGTTATAATCCACAAGAAGGAAACAATTTTTATTTTCACAAAACTGTTATACCGTAAATCAGGGTTACTTGGACCCTAGGGGGTTACTTGAGCCCACTACAATAAAATGATAAAATCTAGGTTTGGTACATACTAGTTGAAGACTTGCACGTAGTTCCTCGTTTCTCCACTATGTAGAAGCCCTCTGCAGTCTCTAACGCTAGTACCAAACCCAGATTTTATCATTTTACTGTGGGCTCAAGTAGCCCTCTTCTGGGTCCAAGTAACCCTGATTTACGGTACATAAAGTTTGTTAAACTATTGAATACCAAAAAAAAAAAAAGTTGCTTTTCGTGTGATTAGGGCTGACACATTTTTGCCGGAGGTGGAAAAAACCAGTAAAAACCGTCCTGGTAAAAATACCATTTTGCCACTTGTCGCCAAAGTGGCAAAAACAGTTAGCTTTTTTTACGAGAATGATATGAAATATTTATAAATTTTTCAAAATATTTTTTTTCATATTAGAATATTCCATTTTTGGTGAATATAATGAATATACAGTAAAGCAGAGAATAAATAACAATAAAATAGTTCACTGACTTTGGATTAAAATGTTTTAACTACCAAGCAACACTCATAAACAGGGGCATGGCAAAAAAGGATTGAGGGTTAGCTCCAAAAGCCTTTATTTTAACACACATTGCCAGCAGTAATACAGTATTTTATGCAAAACACCGCCAACTCAGTTATTTCGATCCATCGACTGCAGTTTCATGCTTATTATGCACTCATCAGCAAGGAATACGAAAGTAGCCGAGGCAAAAATCCTCTTATAGAACAAAGAGAGCCAAAAAAAAACTGGTAGCTAATGTGAAATTAGAATACCAGTGAGCGACCGCACTTGGTATGGTACAACTTGTAAATTTTAAGGCAGAGCTCGGGTATAAAGCAGTTGTTCCTGCCTTAGCCCTTGCTTAGGGACAGTTACGCACTGCTTTATACAGTATTTTGTACTCGTTTAAGGGCTGTTATAATCCCCCACTGACTAGAAATTGAATTCTGGCTGTTTTAAAACATTGTCCCAATCTATGTCAAATTTTTGTTTGAGAATTATTTAAAATAGTTTGAATTATCAAATTAAAATAATGAAATTTCTGATTGATATTCTCATTTAAGTCTCAATTGGGTTATGTACAAAATTATATTGGTAAATTTGTTTAAATCAGGCCAATTTTGTTAGTTTTTGACATTTTAGCCAATTTTTACCAGGGTTTTACCACCCTCCCAGAAAAAATACAATTTTTACGGCAAAATGACCAACCCTACATGTGATAGATTGGAGAGCAAATGAAGCGAAAGCCTTAATCAGTAATACAAATATTTACTTTCAAGTTCATCTTAATATGGCTAGTCTAGTTATTTTTATAGGAGTTTATCATTATTTTTAACAGTAAAGTCAGGTAGTCAGAAATGAAGAACAACTCATATGAATATTTTGACAAAGCAGTTACAGTCAGTGCTTTCCAATCTCCAAGGCAAGCCTCTTTGGAGAGACATAGAATTATTGTAAGGGCATGCAACTGTTACCAAAATTTTGAACATAAATAAGAATCAGCAAACCATCATTGCTATGGCATTCTGGTTTGAGGAGACGCATTAAGACCAGCGATATCCTTTTAATAACACCACAGTTTTAGATAATTTCTGCTTAAACACAATTTCCTATCACATTAATATTTCACAAATGTTGTACCTTACGTTTCTGTTTTCCTGTAATTCTGTATGATTTTTTGAGTAGTAAAATTATCAATACCTGCATTACAATAGAATGAGAAGTAAATATGTTTTGGGCATAAAACTACATTGTATGAAATAGGGTAATGTTTTTCTGGCTCATTAAATAAATTGTAACAAAAGAACAGCATTATGAAATCAAATTCTTAAGAAAAATTGAAGGGGGAGGGGGGGGGGACAAAACATTTTTAGTATGAAAGAGCGAGTATAAAAAGTTTGGAAACCCAGCAAGTTTTGCTGTGAAACTGATTCAAACAAAAGCACTTAACTTCAGGTTTAGTCAAATTTAAACAATCACATTAGTCAAAGCGATTACTTATTTAATTAAAAATTAAGATGACTTAGCACTATAACTCTCAGAGTATTATGTGCTTTAAGATTGTTTTCTTCCACAAATGCTACTCACTAAATTATACAATCGGTCATAAGCAGTCTTCCTTAAAATCAAGAAAATAGCTTCTTGAATCTGGTTAAACTTCATTATCAAATTTTTTTTTTTTTTTGAGTAAGAAAAGTTTTGAACTCCAAAACACAAAAGCGGTGCAGAAAATCTTGAATTTAAGGTACCTACTAGTAAGATCACAGAAACCTACAGCTAAAAATTAAAGAATGAAATCAAAATGCAAGTTAAAAAAAATAATAATAATTTTTCAACCAAACGATATGAAGAGAATTTTTTTTCATTTGTTTTTCTGGAAATAAAACTAAATTAATAGCATACATCCTTGCGGTATTGATAGATGATTTCATTAACTCATCAATGACTTTCATGCATGAAATAGTAAGTAGGTTTTTTTTTTTTTTTTTGCATTCCTAAATGTATTTTATGCGAATAATAAATTTTGCTTGATGTTTCCATGCAAAATTGAGTATGTATTTACACTATACAAATCCAAAAATTAACAAGTGTTTATTTATGCTTTTGTGTGTTTAAGGTATATTTGCAGATGCAACTTTTCAGAAACAGCTAGGTGACTAGTGTGGAGGTAGGTATAAACTGATTCAGTGAGTGTTTTTTACTTGATCTCACCTGCAAAAGGTTTTACGTAGTGGAAAAATTAAATCATTAGCGACTAGCCATAAAACATTCATGATCATAACACTTCTAATGATTTTGTATATTTGTGACAAAAACCTAATGACATGTTTTCTAAACTATAACTCTCTGGGGGTTTTGCAATTTAAGGGAGATAAAAATGTTTGATAAGCTTTGGAACTCTGTACTTTGAGTTGAAAGTTATTTCAATTTCACTAAAACTTCTTTCTACAGGCTTCAATGATCTGAATGCTATAGAAATAAGAAAATAATATTTTGTACTCTCTCTTTGAATTAATTCTATGTTAACATACCAATTTTTTATAGTATCAATCTTATACAAATACAAATGCGACGACCAGCAGTAGACTCTGGGCCCAACTGGGCTGGCCCTAGTCAAATTAAAGACCCCAATGACGATCAATGGCCCTCTTAAAGCCATCTACTCCATTGCTTTTTACCGCCTCTCCAGGTAAGCTGTTTCAAGTTCCCACTACCCTGCTAAAATAGTAATTTTTTCGAATTTCCAGATTAGCCTGAGATTTAAACAGCTTAAAATAATGACCCCTTGTCTTGCTTTCCATGCAAAAATCTAACCCCATAACATCATTCATTTTAATAAATTTAAACAACTGAATCATGTCCCCTCACAACAAATTACAACAATCACTGCAAACAAATTACTTCAACAACCTTTGTTGAAAATTTAGTTGATAGTTTTCTTTTTCACAATTTTACACATAGATACATTTTGCGTATTACGGTAGGTAAACCATTACTGGAAAATGAAACTAAAGTGCAATAAGGAATGACTGCGTTTGATTTTACAGATACAGAAACAACAAACAAAAAAAAAGTAAACACAATAATAAATGCGTTACAGTTATGGTGTGCTGTTATTGACGAATAGAGAGATCAATAAAATCAATTAATTATTTTTCAAACAAAAAACCCTTTTTTTATACTTTAAAATTTCAGGAATTGAACCAGTAAATAATTATTTTGCTCTCTACGCGTTAAAAAGCGATTCTAACATATACTGAAACGAACATACAGCTAAACTCGTAGTTCAGTTTTTAATGGTCTTCTGGGTGGCGGGAATATCGGATCCAGCAGGGCAGAGAATATCACGTGACTACACGGCAACCGGAAAGCGATTTCAGTGTGGGCGTGGCTTAAAGGAAATAATAGCAGACAGCTTTCGAATCGCGTAGTGTGGATTTGAATATGGTCTAATACAAAATAATTCAAATATAATAAAGACGAAATTAAGAATGCCAGATGCAATATTTTACGAAAACGAGTAGTATCTTTCATATGAAAATCCAAAATTGATTTTTCTGTTCTTTTTCGCAACTTAATTTTGTTTCAGAATTTTAATTCCGGTTTATTTTGCTCATTTTCAATCGTTTTGTTTAACTCGAAAAAAATCTTTTGTGTAATAGAGAAGTTAAATTCTAATTTGCTTTAAAAAAAATAATGAATAAAATTCATCACCACACCAGGATTTAAAAAAATAAATAAATAAAGGAAAATAAAGTTGAACTACATTGAAAATCAAAAATTATATTTAAAAAAAAAGAAAAGAAAAAAAAAGACAAGCTTTTCTCCACTTATGTACTTTTTTTTTTATCGAATACATTATGGAATAACAATTTGGTTTTATGAAGTTAAAAATGCAAGACAACGTGTCTACAAGTACAAATAAAAGGTTAAAAAAGAGTTAGAAAACTCTAGCAGATAGCTATTTGGGGGCTATTATGAATGAAGCCCCATCATCAGTGCAAAAAGATGATGGTTCACCGACACCAGTCAAGTGAACCAATACCTATCTGCTAGAGTTTTCTAACTCTTTTTTAACCTTTTATTTGTACTTGTAG
>JAXGGA010017866.1:0-23305 GCA_038373865.1 Uloborus plumipes | reverse complement strand
TTAAAATGATCGCATTTGGAGAAAAGATCAAAATCTTCTTTCGGAAATACATTGTTACTTTTTAAGAAATAATTAATAAATATTTGAGAAATATATTATTAACCTAATGTATAGTTTTAAGTACAAAGAGCAGGACTCACACTAGGGGAACACACAAGGTGGGAATTTTCACCACAACTAAAATTTTAAGTGAAACTTAAGTGAGAACTGCATGAAAACAGATTTTTACTGACTGGGCTTTTGGAAAAAAATGCAGGAATCACATAATCTTGCATCCTGGTGCTAGCCCTAAAAGAGATTTTTTTTTCAATCTTACCTGTCCATTACGCCACCTGAATCACCACTGCGACCTCTGTTTGGTGCTAATGAATCTAACTCATCAAAGAATATAATGCAAGGAACTGCGCTTCGTGCTTGATTGAAAACTAAACAAAGAGATAAAAATAATTGGGTCAATTTAACTGTTGAAACTTTAACCACTCTCTCTAAAAAATAATAAATACATAAAATAAAAACAAAGAGTTTTTTTTTTTTAATTCAAATTACAATTATTAGAACAAGACATTTTTATGTCCATATAACTTGTAAATATTTTGACTGGCAATTAAGATCGATTTTTACTTCCTTTTCCGTAGTAAAGCAAGTATTGTGATCGCGAAAAAAAATTCACTCAAATTTGAGTCTAAATTTTGATTTTGCTCACCCCGAATGAATGTTGAGTAGTTTTTTTGACCTGTCAGCATGTGCATACGTACCTACCAACATGTAAGCAGCCAAAAAATCCTTTTTAACCACCCACGAGTGCATTACAACGAGTTTTCTCTAAACGTCTGTATATACATATGTATGAATGTGCGTATGTATGTAGGTCGCGTAACTCAAAAACTATATGCTGTAGAAGCTTCTAGTTTGGTATGTAGGCTCTAAGGGGGTCTAGTTGTACACCTCCCCTTGTGGTTGCATTTGAATGTTCCCAAGGGGGTGTTTTACCCTTTTTTGGGGGTAAATCAATGTTAAATTCAATGTAGACTAAAATGATGTGAATTGGGGCGACTACTTGGCAATATATCGCCAAGCTTTTAGTCGCCAAGTGTTTGACGCCATACAAATTTGGGAAAAAAATTATTTTTTGAATTTGGGTTCAATTTGGCATTATTAGCTATATTTTACTAAAAATCCATCGAATGATGTTAAAATCAGCGATATTTAGAAAATTAATCATTGTAAAACATTTATTTGCATTGTTTCGTGGCAAACTAGGGGTGTAAATGTTTGAATTGTTATCTTGCTTACTCCAAGCACTATTTTAACAGTTAAGGCGTTTACTAAGAAATTTACACGTAAAAGGAAGTAGTGTGGGGAACATAGCAGATTTTTTTTTTCTAGTACAGGAACCATGAATCTTTGTGCAATAAAAATGAGCATTTGATAATAAAAATGTGTTTATTCAAGGTTATTGTACAGTATAAAAATAGTGGTTTTTCAGTAAACAGTTTTCTTTTTGATGACTAGTAACTATTAACCCAAATCATTACTTCAAATTTGTATTCAAACTATTTGATCCTTAGGTAAAGAGATATTCTGCGGTAATTAAAAATTCAAATTTTACTCACAGAACTGTTTGATAAAGTGGATTAAAGTTAACTGACATTACTTCACATCCAGTTTAATTTTAAACACAATATGCTTGAATCACGTGATGAGCTGTGGACCTTTTGACTGCATTTATGTTTAGTTTCTCTTAATATTTAACATATTCTTCAGCTTAGAAAAATTCTAATATTGTTAAATGAAAAAGAGAATTTTATAGAACTATTTCTTAGTAACTAATAGCGCAAAACCCTTGAGCAAAGGTCAAATATAATATTCACATTGGTCCTCCTTTGTCATTCTTATAGCACTGCCCACACTTTAGTGCCTTGATTTCTTTCTCAATTTTTCAGCTCTACAATGCTTTTATGCAAAAAAAAGGGGGGGGGGTAACTTATATTTATTTACTATTTATAACTGTTAACCTTTGATCTTAGAAAGAACAAAATATAAATCAAGATAGTAAGAAAGCAGTATGCTGCATCCTGGAGTTAAGTTTTAATAATAGTACGTTAATAAAAATTACAAAACATAAAATAAACTTACTAGCTCGTACATTTTCTTCACTTTGACCTACGTACATGTTGATAAGTTCAGGCCCTTTAACACTAAAGGAATTTACAAGTTAATAAGTGCCAAAAGATTAATTCACTTATGAAAAATTTAAATATATTTTAGTGTTCTACTTTACAAGAAAATTGATAACAATAACTTTGACGGAAAACTGAAAAAAAAAAAAAAGAAAGAAAAAAAAAACTTTTATTAAATAAGATACTTTATTAAATAAGAATAAGAACCTTTTATTAAATAAGAATAATAAATAACACTCACAAAAATGAAAATTAAATCTTAAAAATTGCTGAAATCGAGAATAAGGCAATAAAACACAAGTCAGTTTTTTAAAACATAGAAACAACACCATAAAAATAATACCTCAAGAAATTCAAGGAGCACTCAGTTGCTACAGCTTTTGCTAAAAGTGTTTTTCCTGAACCTGGTGGCCCATATAATAAAACACCTGAAATAATAAATAAACAAATATACAGGTGTTCATAAATGTGAAATGTTGATTGGGATGGCTTTAATTCACTGTAAATCATACCAATTTACTGTTGTTACAATTATGGAGACAATAAGCTAATATTTAAAAGCAGATATGATTATCATATTGTTCACTATATCATGATATACTTAACATTAAAAGCACTTCAATTATTTTTTAAAGTAAAATTGAAGAAAAAAAAGAAATCTGAAGTATTACCCTCCGCTGAATAATTATATATATATATATATATATATATATATATTTGCATTGCAAGTGCTCTACAACATTTAATGACTATAATGAGTATTATGAATGTATTTCAAATACCTGATCTTCTAAGGCCAGAGAAAAGTATTTCTGGATGTTCCAAAGGTAGTTGTATAGTGTCCAAAATTTCTTGTTTGACGTCTGATAAACCACCAACATCCTCAAATTTTACATTTGGAATCTGAAGTTATCAACATGGTTTTCTTTAGCATACTAACAACATTTACACCAATTATTGAATTATTAGCTCACAAAAATGTTTTCATAACAAAAGCTAGAATAAACTACAGAATAAACAAGCTAGGCATAAAATATACTAATTCTTTGCTGAGCACAATGTTACTCTTATTTAATGTGGTACCAAATTTTTAAACAACTTTAAAATATTACTACACCATATTTTGTTTAATGTACTATTTAAATCATTACTTATTAACAGCAGTGGAAATGTAACGCTCTTTTGCACAACAATCAAAAAGTTCAATTTAAAATATTAAACATAAATAGACCTTTTTAAATAACAAAAGTAAACTTGAAAGGTTTTTATTTCTTAATTGATTACATATTTCAGGAAGCATAATATATTTCAATTCAGCA
Organism: Uloborus plumipes; assembly: GCA_038373865.1. Taxonomy (NCBI): domain Eukaryota; kingdom Metazoa; phylum Arthropoda; class Arachnida; order Araneae; family Uloboridae; genus Uloborus; species Uloborus plumipes. The sequence continues at coordinate 19,806 of JAXGGA010017866.1, read as the reverse complement.
ATTAAAATTATATTGCAATTTTTATTCAATTGTTATGTGTATTCAGGGATATATCTATCATATATTAGTTAACAGTGGTGGCTCGTGATTTGAATTAATGAGGGTGCTGCAACTCTCAAATTTTAAACAAACCAAAATTATGGCCATGACTGTCAACCTCCAAGCAAAGTCGAAAGCGGCACACGATGCATGGCTCAGTGTCACTACTTAAGAGGAGCATTCAGGGCTTTTGTATTAACAAGAGCTTAGGTTATGCCAACAACTCATGTTATATAAGAGTTTCATAAATTTATGCTGTGTTTTTTTTCAACTTCAAATCAAACAATGTGACCAGGCAGTTGGCTGATGTGCATAGTAAGTCACAGCTAATCTTCCCTTGAAGGGGCATCTCGTGTATACGCACTGCAGAACTGAAGCACCCCATACAACCCCCATACCCCTCAAAGAAACCGTCACAACTTACTTCAGATCATTGGCAGTAAGATTTTATGCAGAGGCATTTCAAAGCTAGTTCAGACATGACAAATGCTTCAACTGTCAAGATGCTACGGTTGTGAAGTAGCTTTTATTGTGCATCACTTTCAGAGACATTTTTTTAAATATTCAATTTTTTATTGCCAGTTGCAGGTTTAAAAGAAAGAAAGAAAAAAAACAACAGCACTCAGAATGTTAGGCAGAGGAATACACTTAGCAGACTATAAATGTCAGGACTGAGAAAGGGAAGCTTGGATCACATTAATTTCAGCAAAAAACCAGATTAATTTTCAACAAAATAGGCAGAAAAGAAGAAAGCAAAGGTTTTGTATAAAAATGAAATAAAACTTAAATATTTTCTTTGCCTAAATTCTTTACTTAAAGCAGGCCCGTCGTTTAGGGGGGCAGGGGGGTCAATTGCCTCCCCCCGACTTTGAGAAATCAATGTATTTACATATAAGTGAGCGTGGTTTTTATGTTTTCTGATGAAATTGCACTGTGTTTGGACCCTTTGCTCCCCCCCCCCCTGGAAAAACTTGAAATGACGTCCCTGACTTAAAGCAAAAACACATTTTTTGTGAGAAAAACATCTTATCAGTTCATGATCCAGTAGCAATGAATTAATCAGGGTAAAAAAATTTCTAACACATGAGCATAAATAAAACAATAAATATGATTAAAAAAATAAGAATAACCAAACCAAGAAAATTATTAAAAATTTAAATTACAAAACTTAAAACAAGGTTGGAGGCCAAATGCCAAAATGTAATGAAACTTTTATCAGATTAATGTTTTGTAAGCTAAAATTTCTATCACAAAAAAATTTACTTTTGGTGCTCCTAGCGTTTCTGCAAATTCTGATTGTAGTTTCTCCAAAGCATTTAGCAAATCACGCTGAATTATTGGAACAGATGCTAAAATGATGTCTTCTTCTTCTTTCCGATTATATCCATTTTTATCTCTGAAATAATCAAAGATCAACAGTTTAGAGATTTATGAAGCCATTTAATAACTTTTTAAACTCAAAGATATGTAGAAAGAAGAAGAGTATGTCATTCAAAGATATGTCATTCAATAAAATTTGAACCCATATAAAAACATATTTTTCCCATTTTATTCACCCTGTGTGGTATATATATATACATATAAATAACATTTATCAATATATATATAATGATAAGAACATACATACCACACATTTAACAGCATTAAAAATTAGGAAGGAAGAAACTTACACAATATTTTTTATTCTGTTATAAGCATTTCTAATGGCCTGATTCGTAAGTGCACATAAATCACCTAAAACAAAACCCTACAAAGGTAATTAAGGAATTATTAATGCCAAAATTTCTATTGAATGTATGTTAAGAACAGAAAATACAATACAAGAATACCAACAAAAAACTGCAATTTTAATTACATATCATTTACAATTTAGTTAATATTTTATTTTGAAGGATTCATTCACGTGTAAATTGTACCGTTTTCAAATTTTATTTTAAAAATATATGTTGCTTTTCACTAAATGCCTAAGCACTTGTGGGGATATTGTAAATTTTTTGCATCCCGTTTTTACTTCCTTTTACGTAGTAAAGGAAGTATTGTGATCGCGAAAAAAAAATCACTCAAATTTGAGTCTAAATTCTGATTTTGCTCACCCCCGAATGAATGTTCAGTATTTTTTTCGACCTGTCAGCACGTGCATATGTACCTACCAACATATAAACCGCCGAAAAATCCTTTTCAACCACCCCCGAGTTAATTACGACGAGTTTTCTCGTGACGTCTGTATGTACGTGTGTGCGGATGTATGTATGTGGGTCGCATAACTCAAAAACTATATGCTGTAGAAGCTTCTAGCTTGGTATGTAGGCTCGGAGGATGGTCTAGTTGTGCACCTCCCCTTGTGGTTGCATTCGAATGTTCCAAAGGGGGTGTGTTACACCTTTTTTGGGGTAAATCAGTGTTTAATTCGAAAAAATTACTAATTTAGCAGGGTAGTGGGAACTTGGAACAGCTTACCGGAAGAGGCGGTAAAGAGCAATGGAGTAGATGGCTTTAAGAGGGCCATTGATCTTCATTGGGGTCTTTAATTTGACTAGGACCAGCCAAGTTGGGCCCTGAGCCTGCTGCTGGTCGCCACATTTGTATTTGTATTTGTATTTGTAATTTCAATGCAGACTCAAGTGATATGAATTGGCGCGACCACTTGGCGATATGTCGCCAAGCTTTTGGTCGCCAAGTGTTTGACGCCAACTTGGCGACAAAAATTTTTTTTTGAATTTGGGTTCAACTTGGCGCTATTGGCGATATTTTGCGAAAAATTCACTGAATGATCTTAAAATCAGCAATATTTAGAAAATTAACCATTGTAAAATATTTTTTGCATTGTTTCGTGGCAGATTAAGGGAATAAATATTTGAATTGTTACCTTGCTCACTCCAAGTACTTTTTTTTTAACACTTAAGGCAACTACTATGAAATTTACACGTAAAAGGAAGTAGTGTGGGGTCCATACCAGATTTTTTTGAAATTTGTTCCACTTCTCATTTTACCAAGAAGTTTCCTTTTTATTTTTGAAAATTCATTTATTTCTTATTTTAAGCAAAGTTACATAAAAAACAGCAAGTAAAGTACTATCACATTACATAACTTTGTAGTATTGGAGTTTCAACCAGACTTTTGATTTTACGTCGGGCAAAAATTTTACAAAATGGTTCTCCCCCACAAATCTTAGTTTTTGCAAGTTTTCTACATTCTACGGAATCAGCTTAATTAGGTTGACAGTTTAGTTTGAATTTTGTATTTTTTACAAGTTTGGAACATGTTTATCAATTTTATGTTTTGACTTGTTTTTTAACTGCTTCAATTGTTCCACATATTCAATTCGTACTTTAATTAATTTAATTTGTTTAAATGTTTTCATTTATTTTTTAATTTTGTTTGATTTTAAAATGTTTTAATCTTTCTGTTAAAGTTTGAGTCAATCTTGTTTCCCTAAAGTCCAAGTTATTGCTGAATTTATCTCTGTTAATTTTTAGATATTGGTCAGTTTTTTATTTATCTTGTACATCAATACGTTTCACTGTGATTCAAACAGTTTGTTCCCATTCGTTCAGTTTCTAGTATTTTCCACTTTATCTGATTATACTACTGTCTGAATATATAGAGGTTTTCTTCTCTTGCAACTGAATAATTAAACTGCTTACGTTTAACCATAAATTATTCACTAATGTTAATGGTGAGTACTTACAGCCGTTCGTTGTGCTAAATAACGTGTAGAGACATCATTGCTTAAGTCACACACCATCAGAAGATCTTGCATTAGCAATGATCTTTCTTCTTCGTCAGGAGGCTGCAGAAAAGATAGATTTGTCAATGGTTTAAAATTTAACCTGATCATTTTATGATAAAGCATTTATTAATTATTATAGAAAATGTAGTTTGATTTAAAATGTACAAAATACTTTCTTTTTTTTTATACACTAAAATTTTTGGAAATACTGAGTTAGGTTAGTTATGAAATTATGTAAGGAAAGTTATGAAAATTATTGCTTCAGCATCAACCTAAATATGAATATATTAAGATCAAGTGAATCAAGAAATCAAATACACATTTTATTTCATAATTTTTATTCTAAATCAAGTTGATAGGAATAGTCTTTCGATTTAAAAAACATTTGTATATTTTATTTCAAAGTTTTTTATTTTGAAATGTATTTGAGGTGAATGGTTTTGAAATTTAAACCATATGTATTAAAAAAAAGGTATTGACTTTTGTTTCAATATAAATTCACTATGCGTAAAGAGAGAGTGGCTTATATTTACCTTTAATCTGCTAAAAATATTGCAAGTTTGTATGCTTGAATTTGAACGCAATTTTGAGTAAGTATGCAGTGAAAAGAGAAAAGGCTTTTACACTGACAACCTGACTTGAATCAAAGAATGATTTTAAAACCTGCGCTATTTGAAAAGTTTAAAATGACCAAAATCCAAACATATGCGTGTTTACGTCAAGTCCCTGAATTAGTTTGTTAAATTTATTGACAAGACAAAAAGTAACGTAAAAAAATCGTCTTTAAAACAACAATGTTTACAAGATTAAGAGGCAAATTGCTCACTACATTAAGGGTTTACTATTTCATGCATCATTAAAAAGCATAAATACTAATTAATCTCATTAGAAGATATTTGAATTAAAAAAACAGATACTAAAAATAGTATGGATCATTTTTACATTTTATTGTCTTGGGAAATTAAATTCCCTTGAAAATAGCTCTCAATAAACTTGAATATTTATAATATGTATTCAAAAGTGCCACTCCCCACTTTTCAATTTTCTTGCTTTTAAAATTCAACAACTCCTAGGTTCCAATCGCAACTTCTCCCTACCTTTCAACTTTTTTTCCTCAGCCTTACACCACTTTGAATAATAAATGCGCATCAGTTAGACGCTTTATTCAAAAACACAGAATTTAAAGTTAAATCGCTACTGTTTGAGACAAAATATACACTGCTCGACATTGAAAATGCAACACCAAGAAGGAGTGGTCAGAAATTCATGCAAATTTTACCGTAGACGCACGTCACTGAGTTATGCAAATGATATGAAATGCGCAGCTCTCCGACGCACGTGAAATAAGATATAAGAGAATGAAGTTGAAAAGTGGGCTATGTTCATGTTGGTTTTTCTGCCAGACCAATTATCGGAGAAATTTGGTTTTTGTCTCGAAGGATACGTGTGATAGGAGGAAATGCCACGCCGTCCTCAACGAAGACACTTCCAGCATATAGACGACTTTACAAGGGGTATGGTGATCGGACTGAGAAGGGGAGGTTGTTCCATACGTCAAATTGCAGCTGATACCCACATGGATGCAAGCACTGTGCATCGGCTGTGTCGGAGATGGTTGGAAAGAGGAAATGTAGCCACATTGAGGGGTGCAGGTGCAGCCAGAGTGACATCAGACCACTTGGATCGACGGATTCACCGACAAGCTGTGGCGGACCCGCAAGTCACTTGTACGTCGATTCTGCAGCATGTGCAAGGTACCCTGGATGTTCCTGTGTCGACCAGAACCATTTCCCGTCGACTGGTTGCACGTGGCCTGCAATCACGGCGCCCGCTAAGAAGACTGCCATTGACCTCACAGCACAGACTCCAACGTTTGGAATGGTGCCGGACCAGAGCGACGTGGATGGCAGAATGGCAAACCGTAGTGTTCTCAGATGAATCCCGCTTCTGTTTGTCCAGCGATAGTCATCGCATACGTGTGTGGCGTCGACGTGGAGAAAGATCGAATCCGGCAGTAACTGTGGAACGCCCCACAGCGCGACAACGTGGCATAATGGTTTGGGACGCTATTGCATACAATTCCGTATCACCTCTAGTTCGTATTCGGGGCACTATGACGGCCCAACGATATGTAGATAATGTACTGCGGCCGGTGGCAATCCCCTACCTTCAGGGTCTGCCAAATGCAATTTTTCAACAGGATAACGCCCGGCCTCACAGTGCTCGAATCAGCCAACATGCTCTACGAGGTGTACAGATGCTTTCCTGGCCACCATACTCTCCTGACTTGTCACCAATCGAACATGTGTGGGACGTGATTGGACGCCGTTTGCAGAACCTGCCACTGCCTCGTTCAGAGGACGAACTGTGGCAAATGGTTGAAAGGGAATGGATTGCCATCCCTCAGGACACCATCCGCAGGCTTATTGACTCCATGCCTAGACGTGTTTTTTCCTGCATCGCTGTCCGCCGTGGTCCTACTTCTTACTGAGCCGACGCCATCCTCGCTCTAAATTTTGCTTATTTATTTTAAAATAAATATCACTTATTGTTCCATGCTGTCTCTGTCTTCTTACCAAATTTCATCAATTTCTGACCACTCCTTCTTGGTGTTGCATTTTCAATGTCAAGCAGTGTATAAGCAATAAATTCATATAAAATTTTAATTCACACTTCATAAAAAAATTAATATAATGCTGTAACTAAGATTTTTCTTACATTCATATGCACAGAATGAAGAAAAGCAGACACAAGATTGCTGCTAAGAAGTCTAGAATCAGTTGTGGTACCAATGACAACAACAGGATACTGACCACCATGACTGTTTACGCTCTTCAAAAGATTTGCCAATGAATGCAAAACTCTAGAATCTGAAAAGTCAGTCAACAATAAATTTATAAATGCAACTAATAACAATAACAATAATAGAGCTTTAGCAATGCAATAGTTTTAGATAATTACAGTAGGACTTCCATCTATCGAGCTTCCACATATCGAAATTTTCTATGTATCGAATGTTTAGCAAATTTCAATGTTCATTGCATGAAAAAACTGCTTCCGTATATTGAAACCATTTTTTGGACATAGTGGGCAATTTTATTTGATTTTAAAATGTTTGCTTCACAAAAATAAGACTTCAGAAATAAAAAGAAACTTCAGAAGTACAAGGATGCTCAGTGATTGTCACTACGAACTCCACAAGTCAGTTAGGTGTTAAGGGGTGGACAAACAAATGGGGAAACTTGTAAATTTTAGAACAAAGCAGTCAAGTCGTTTTCGATTTTATGCTGCAACTTGTACTGTAAAGTCAAATTTTTGCACATTCCTTTTTTTTCTGATAGTGCTTCATTCCTAAATATGCTAAGCTTCAGTGAAAATCTAAAGTTTTTCAAACTGTCAAAAAATTAATGCTAGAGATGTTAGTAACAATAGTTCATGGACTTCAGTTCACAAAAATGCTCCAGATAAAATTTTTAGAGCATTAAAAAAATGCTGACATTTCTTTGGTGAGCTTATAACAAAACTAGTTATTCAGCAAGACTTGTAGTCCTTTTTTCTTTCCTTTTTTTTAAGAATGCAACTACAATCATTGCAACCAATGTCTGGTATACTGTTTATTTAAAAGTAAAAAACAAATTTTTCTTATTAATTCTTTTTCTAATTATTAACTTTTATAAAATATACTTTACAAATGAATTAAAAGTAGAATTTTGCATGAAAAATAAGCTTTAAGATTCATGTTTTTAGGAATTATTATGATAACATTAAGTTTGCTTCTACACATCGTAATTTCCATGTATCAAATTCATTTCTGGCACATTGCAACTTCAATATATGGTGGTCTGACTGTATATACATTTGCGGTAGTTCACTAAAATGAGCAAGGGGGGCCCAGAAGCAGAAACTTTCTAGCCAGTCTGCGACACTGATTTGGTCAGTTGAAATAATCTGCAGCATTTTTATTAATTTTATTTTAAGTTTTCATGTAATACGCAAACATTTTACAGGGTTTGTAAGAAAAGCAGTCGAAAACTTTGTACAATGAATGAAGTTAAAAATGCAAGACAACGTGTCTACAAGTACAAATAAAAGGATTAAAAAGAGTAAGAAAACTCTGGCAAATAGCTATTTTGGGGCTATTATAAATGAAGCCCTATCATCAGTGCAAAAAGATGATGGTTCACTGACACCAGTCAAGTGAACCAGGAATACTACCAGGACCTACTCTGCCTGTTCTGTTTATTTACCCTCACGTTTCTTGCATTCCTGGTTCACTTGACTGGTGTCAGTGAACCATCATCTTTTTGCACTGATGATGGGGCTTCATTTATAATAGCCCCGAAATAGCTATTTGCCAGAGTTTTCTAACTCGTTTTAATCCTTTTATTTGTACTTGTAGACAAGTTGTCTTGCATTTTTAACTTCATTTTACAGGGTGCATACTTCTTTCCTACGCAATTTCCACCTTTCAAAATAAATCAAATAATTACAGGATGTAATAGGATTGAAATCTCAAACAGGTCGTATGATTTTTGGGGAAGCACAGGCTTGATGTTTCAAAATAAATACGGTTTTAGATATATGTGATGGAGAATACGAAAATTTAAAGCACTCGATATTTATATTAAAATCGCAAAGAACATTCGTGTGATATTAATATCACAAGATCAAACTATTGTTGTCATGAATTTGCATAATTTTTTCAATAGTGAGAGGGGTTTCTTTTTTTTATATTTTTTAGTATGAATTTATTTCATTTTTAAAAGAAGTTATTTTAACTTTAAAAGTTGAATTCTCTTTTAAATTAAAACTGCAGGAGAAAAGCGAAAAATTTGGCAGCAAAAAAAACGTATGATGTTTGAACAAAGATAATCATAATTTTTCAAAATAAATGCGCGAATGGAATTCAATAAAATTGCATAAGGAAAATAAGTAAAGAGTGAATTGAAAATAGGAGCAAAAGGCAAAACTAAAGGCAAATTACATGGGTTGTTCCAGAATATGGAACACACTTAACCCATCTTACTTTTAAGAAAGAGAAAGTGCGAACTGTCATATAAACAAATTCTGGTTACAGTAATTAATCAAAATATAAACCATGTTTGTTATTAGTAACTTTAGCTAAATAGAAACAACAGATTTACCGATTTCAACTGAATGATATAACAGCAAAAGAAATGTAACTCCAACCTTTTCAATCTTCACATAAGAGATTTTTTAAATCATGAAAGTTATATCCCTGATAGTGTTTTTATCTATGTAAACCAGGGTTGATCTCTACTTATTGGAATTATCACTAGACATTTACCAAACATAGTCAATGTCTGGCAGAAGTATCTTTAGGTCAGTTTTCATATAATTCTCGAGGGACGCAATTACCAGAACTTACCTGCAGTTAAGTCTAATAAACAATCTGAGATCCCAGAAGTACATTTTCCCACTCGCCCAGTTGTATGATCCTTTTAGGACAATAAGTTTTGTGAAGGGTTTCGTTTCATGATTATAATTTTTACAAAGGTTAGGATTTTTGTTATAATTGTTACTTATAACATGGAAGAACAAAATAAACTTTCTTTTAGATTTCATGTAGTCTTAGTATATTAATAATTTTAAACAAGCAGGCCTTTTCACACACTAAACTATCTAGAAACTTAATGTGCTCGTAATTCAAAATTTAATGCACTTTCCTAGAGTAACAGAAAATTTATTGTCAAACAAATGAGAAAGAATGAATGGGGGAAAACTGAAGCATTTTTAGAAAGGTAAACCTAAAAATTGAAAAAGGACACAAGAAGGTAACACCCCAACCAAGTTTAGTTTTATGAAGCTATGAGTGCAAAATTCTCATGTTTAAAAAAAACAGGATGGCATATCTTGCCACCTTTTTTCCACAAATAATGAAATCTGAAAAATATTATTAAATGTATCATTTATTTTGACATCGCCTAAAAATATAAAACATAGAAACAGTTAAAAGCTAAGTATAAAATATTCTTACACTCAATAATTAATGTATATACTGACTATCCGACTTGCAAACTCCATAACTCTTATAATAAAATGCTAAAAAATACCTTCAGCTGAGGCTTCTTTCTCCTTTCCTATACAATGAATATTTTTTAACAGCACTATGCACGGAGCATAGGTTGAACCTAGTTTCAAAAAATATATATAGATATAGTAATTAAAAAATTGAATAATATTTTTTTGGAAAACAATAATAAACATCCATATAAATTATTTCAGAAATCTGACAAAAAAAAAAAAAAACGCTCAAAAAAATATGTAGTTCATTTTGGTCAAACAACAAATTATTGAACAAATACTGGGGGAAAGGTTTCTTAGTACAGTCGACGCTCGTTATGACGACCACTCGTTACAAAGACCATCCTAATGTAACGACCGGTGAGAAAACTCCCAATTGTATCCCAACATACTCTATGTTCTACCTCGTATAGCGACCACTCGTTATAAAGACCGTTTTCTGTAGGACGGAGACAGTTGTTATATCGAGCGTCGACTGTACAAGAAAAGTGAAGTTGTTAATACATGATCACAGTGCAAACGAATTATAAAATATTATGCTCCGAAAATTTCAATACAGTAACCCCTCTCTACATTGCACCAGTTAGGAGACAACAAAACAGCACGATATATCCGAAAACCAAGATATAACCAAGGACATAAAATGAAACACTTCAACTAAAATACAATATAATGACATGTATATCTACAAAAAGATTGGTTTATGAGGTATACACCTACAAAAGAAGGTAATATAAGGATATTAGGATGACTTTCTTAACAAAAACAAACTAAAATCTGTCTACCAATGTTTTGTTTGAAGTTACAAAAAAAAAGACAATAATAATAAAAAATAAATAAAATACTTTAATTGCTTTATATTGGAAATGAATAAAAAGTAGTGGCTTAAACTGCAACTAATTGAGTTGGAAAACATGCAAGTTTGTTCATTGATTAAAAAAAAGAACAAAGTACTTTTTTTGAGGAATTAACTTTCCTTTTGTTTAGTCAAATGTAAAGCAACATTGTTTTAAGGATATTATCCAGGAAACAATGGAAAAGTGTATCAGAATCAGCAATATTACAAGCCACAATGTAATGAGGGGTTACTGTAAGCGCAAATAGTTTTACTTTTCTCGTGCACATCATTTTAAAAAAACTAATACCTTTATCTATTTTGTTCCTTAAACGAGCTTCTGTAACAGCAGAAGTTTCACCAGTAAACTCATGGCAATTGACCTAGAAGAAAGACGTTCGCATTGATTAACAAAATGTTTGAATTACATGGTTAAATCACATATAGTACATACATTAAAATTAAGTTAAGCCCTAATTATTTCACTGGCCTCCTCTTTGCATTAGTAGCAGGCCCGTCATTTCGGGATTCAGGCAGGGGGGTTTTGGGAAATCAATGTATTTGCATGTGAGTGGCATGGTTTTTGTTATTTTTTGGAAAATTTACATTGTGTATACTCAGCCCCCCTGGAAAAATTCGAAATAACGGTCCTGATTAGTAGTAATATCACACAAACTTAAGTCGGTAAAAGTTCACAGGATCATATTTATGAAAAATATATCTTAAATATTAGAGTACTAAAATGAAAACATTAAGAAATCAAACAAAAAAATAAATAAACAAAATTTTGACACATTAGGGAGAAGGTTTTGTGTTTTGGGACAATAACCCTTACTATTCTAAATGAATATATTACCTGAAATAAATGAAGATTTAAACACCTGCAGACAGTTTTAATAACTGTATTTTTCCCACAGCAAGTAGGTCCCGTAAAGAGAATGTTTGAGCTAATATGGCAACTTTCACTTCTAGAAATACATAGGAAAAAAAACAATATTTGTATTATATTTTTACAAAGAAACCAATATTTTTACAGAAATATGAAAATGTTTAAAAATCTAGTCAAAACATATTTGCCACATAAAAAAAGAAATTTTTTAGTTATGCGAAAGTATGTAACTTTTATTCAGAGGTACTTTCATTTCTAAAATAATACAGGAATTTTTTTCTAAAAATAACTTTTCATGTTTTTTTTTTTTTTTTTTTTTTTTTTTAAAAGTTGAAATATACAATTTATGATTATAACATTTTATTTATAACTCAAAAACATATTATCTTTATGTGATAAAATTATGTGATAATAAAGGTGGATCCAGAGTTGAAACAAATTTCAAGACTCATCTTAGCTATATTATTCTTTGCTATTTATTCTCTTTGGAATGTACCAGGCCAAATCAACTTTTATTAATATTACATATGTTATCATGACAAAAATCCTTTTTTCACACTAACAGAAAACGAAATTACATTAGTAGAGATATGAATAAAGCTGAGCATTGTAGGAATTTCTCGATTATGCATCACAATCTGGACCGGGGAAAAAAAGATCCATGTATTTAAATTGAATTAATACTTGTTGCAATTACTTTTTAATAAAAAAGAGAAACATAACATTTGACTGAGAAGACTGAGTACTAAAAATATAATTTAATGATATGTATTTGTGGCAGGGAGAATATTTACAAAAGCAAATATTCTAACCGGTTTTTAGCCTACTTTCCCGTTAAAAATAAAAGAAAGACGAAAAAAGTATTAAAATTGGCTTAATGCATGTAAAAAATATCGCCAAGTCCAAAAAATATCGCCAAGTTAAAAAAAATATCGCCAAGTCCAAAAAATATCGCCAAGTTAAAAAAATAAAAAGGTAAAATGAATATCGAAAAATTAAAAATTTGAAAGTAGGGTATTGAGATGGGGAATTTGTGTGTCGGTCTGTCGGTCGGTCTGTCTGTCTGTCCCCCCCTAATAACTTTTGAATGAATATTCCGATTTGGACAAACTTTTTTTTGTTGGAAAGATCTCGGCGAGTACAGCTCATTCCCATATTTGATTTTTCGATTTGAACAATTTTTGGTTCAACTTTGAGCCGTTCAAACAACCTGTCCCGCGATGCTAACTTTTTAGTTAACAGTCCGATTTGAACAAACTTTTTTTTGTTCGAAAGATCTTTTCAAGGATACTTCATTCCTGTATCTACATTTTCGATTTGAACAATTTTTCGTTCAACATTGAACCGTTCAAGCAACCTTCCCCCCCTAATAACTTTTGAATGAACATTCCGATTTGAACAAACTTTTTTTTGTTGGATAGATCTCGGCGATTACAACTCATTCCCATATTTGATTTTTCGATTTGAACAATTTTGGTTCAACATTGAACCGTTCAAGCAACCTATCCCCCCTAATAACTTTTGAATGAACATTCCGATTTGAACAAACTTTTTTTTGTTGGAAAGATTTCGGCGAGTACAACTCATTCCCATATTTGATTTTTCGATTTGAACAATTTTTGGTTCAACTTTGAACCGTTCAAACAACCTGTCCCGCGATGCTAACTTTTGAGTGAATAGTCCGATTTCAACAAACTTTTTTTTGTTCGAAAGATCTTATCAAGGATACTTCATTCCCGTATTTACATTTCCGATTTGAACAATTTTTCGTTCAACATTGAACCGCTCAAGCAAGCTGTCACCCCTAATAATTTTTGAGTGAACAGTCCGATTTAAATAAACTTTTTTTTTGTTCGAAGGATCTCAGCAAGGATACTTCATTACAGTATTTAAATTTTCAATTTGAACATTTTTTCGTTCAACATTGAACCGTTCAAGCAACCTTTCCCCACCTAATAACTTCTGAGTAAACCATCCGAATGGAATAAACTTTTTTTTGTTTGAAAGATCTCGGAGAGGTTCATTCCCTTATTTCGCTTTTTGGTTTGAACCATTTTTCGTTCAATATTGAACCGTTCAGAAAAAAATTTAACATTAGCGCCTACGGGGAATTTAAGTTGAATGTTGATCCTGGAACTTAAAGTCGGATTTCCTTCAAACTAACTTTGTAAAAAAATGGTTTTGATAAATAATGTTTGTAAAGTACTTTTCTGAATAATCTTCTGTGAGGACTCTGATTCCGACTCCGACTCCACAAACATGGCGGAAATGCAGGCTCAGAAAAAAATGACTGACTGTGCAGACGATTTTTTGTTTATTTATTCATTTGTGTTATTTTATTTATTACTATTATTTTTTTTGGCAGACGATTTTTTTTGTAACAAAAGTGTTTCATTCACGAGGGCATTTTATTCTTTATTTATATTTAACAACTGGCAACGGTTTAAAAGTGAAAATCGAGATATTTATCGACGGACAAGTTTTTTTTTCCTTTCTTTGATAAAATGTGTTTTGATGTACTTTGTACTTTTAATTTTTTTTTTTTTTTTTGAAAACGATTGAGGAATTTTTCTACGGAAGAACTGTAACAGTTACATTCTTTAAAAGGTGCGACAAAACTTCATTTATTCATTTATTTACTTTTTATGTCTCTATTTCATCTGATGACAGGGGTATATTTTGCTTTTAGAAATCAGCTTTAAGTGCTAAAAAGGTATGTTTGACATAATGTTTAGTCTCAGATGATCAAGAGAATAATGATCAGATGCTAGAATGCCGATGTCAATGTACGGGAAAGTAGGCTCGTTTAGTTCTTGACAGAACTTCTTGTTATAAACTAAAAGTTTATTTAAAAATTCCTTGTTTAAATTTTAGCATCATGTAAAAAGCAATTATGAAGTTGGTTCAAAATAACCAGAAGTAGTAAGAAACTTATTTTTAAAAATGATATTAAATAAGTTTCGTCAAAAATGTTTTGTAGCATGCTAAACAAATTTGTGTTAATGCACATGTTAGGAGAAGTGAAGCTCTTTACTTGCTTATATTGCTTACACCTGAGCTAAAAACTCACTCTGGAGGTACACTGAATGATCAAAAATAAAGGTTAATTTTGGTTATACTTCGAGAGATTGATTGATGTATCGAAGCATTGATTCAGACAGGAATTCTAAACTGGTTTTATAACATTAGGTGAACAACAGTTTTTCATGATAAATTTTGGCGCATCCTCTAGCCCATGTATACATATATATAACAGGTATATATATACAGTCAATGCTCGATATAATAACCAATTCCGTCCCACAGAAAAAGGTCTTCATAAGGAGTAGTCATTATAAGAGACAGAATTTTTAAAAAAAAGCACACCATGCGATTCTGTATTTTCATTTAAGTCGCAATTTTTTAAAAATTTCAACTAAGTACTCAAATCAGTGGAGAACACAGCTCTCCCAAACGATTTTTAAGAGCACACAATCCAGAAAAATAGCACAATGAGTTTACACCAACTTATTTTTCAAAAAAAAAAATGCTCATTACTAACCCTACACTGCATGATTTTTTATTTTTCGTAGAAAAAAATATATGTGTTTGTCAATGTAATAAGAAAACATGGAAAAATATTTTAAAAAATTTAACTCTAAATTTTCACCCCTTTCTAATTAAAAATAGTTTTGTTGCCAAATGGCTACACCATGCATTCAACAGATAAAAATGATTGTAAATGATAGTCTTGAAATTAGTTCTTTTTTGTAAAAAAAGAGAGGAATTGAACATTTGGTGCACTGTACTCTTGTAATCCTTTACATTTTGACATTTTACATTATTTTTTATGTGTACTTGTACTTTCCGATGATCAATTCTGTCAAATCTGATGTCTTTTGGAGGCTCTCTCGCACAAGCTTTCTTTCTTTTCTCTTTTTTTTTTTGGTTTGTAACTAGTTCCTCTGTAGCTAATGGTCTCTTTTTAATACGCTTTTATTAATTTCACATGTGGGTTTGTTTGTATGTATGTATGTATGTATGTATGTAACTCTGAATAAAAGATAAACTTTACGTTCTTTGCAAATATAAAAGTAATATATTTAATATTATTTTTAATACTAAAGGCTAAACTGTATTGCATATATTGATGTATTATAAGTACATGTAAACTTAAGTGCGGATATTCAGTAGTTTTGAAAATCAGAGGGAAACCCGTGATGATCACAGCACATTCCAATGTAAAAGCGTATTTTTTAGTTTTTTTTTTTCAAAACTATATTTAAAAATTATTAATGACTTTACTTGTCCGTGTAAGCACAACGTTTGTGCTAACTGAAATCTAAAATGAACACGTTTTAAAGGCTTTTCCCTATTGATTTTTTGTTTGTTCACTCTGTTGAACATCAACTAAGCATTGATAATTGCGAGGTCTTATAAACAGTAGAACAGCCGAAAGTACCGCTTTTGGGTCCGCATGATTATATTATACCGTCGAAAAAGAGAAAGAAGCTAGCGCGAAACATAAACAAAGTACATATTTCATGAACTATAGAGATGAATCGAAGTGTTCTCTGGATGCTTACTGCATGATGTTGCCAAATGGCTACATACGTGTATTATGTCCTAGATTTTTTCCAAATAATTATTTTGATGTAAAATGCGTCTTAAACGAAAGATAAATGTTTATTTTATTCATGTTATTTTTTTAAAAGACGAAGAAAAATATTTCATTGTAAAAAATAATTTCAAAACATGGTAGTTTGAGTGATTTTAAAAGCTATCCATATGGATTCAATTAAGATCATGTAACAGACCAGTGCTGCCATGTATGGAGGATAAATGGTGATAATTGCTTTAAATATACCCAATACTTGCTTTTTATGCATTGAGTAGCCTTATGACTACATTCTGCTATTCATAAGGAGGACAAATTGTCCATGTAGCCAATTGGCAACACCATGCAGTGTAGGGCTAAGCGTCAACTGTAACAACAATGTAATATACAAAATTCACAAAAACTAGAATGATTTTAACATAAAGAACACTTTTTGCAAATGACTAATAAAATTAGCGTTAGATTAAAAAGTGAACTCAACTAACTGTAGCTTCAGAAAAGGTAAAATAAGGTTCTGCAGAGTGTACACATAGTTCATCAGGCCGTTTGGTACTGCATTCCAAACTGGATGATAGGATGATGAAGCAAGGTAAGTTTCCATAGTGACAGGTACATAACTTTGCTTTGTTCCAAGCTAAAATTATATTTAAAAAAAAAAACTCAACTGATAAACAAATGAAAACATTACAACACAAAATAAATCAATTATCTTTAAACTGCAAATAACCATTAAAAGAAAAAAATAAATAAGTAAAAACTTTAAAAATGTATGCTCTCACTGAGCAGCACAAAGATATTACTACTGCATGTATAACTTTATGATGAGCCGCTTAGTTCTACAAATTAAAAAGAAAAAAAAATCTCTAAATAGTAAAACAGTATATAAACAAACCTATTACAATACAACTAACTACTCCAGGTGTATTATTTAGTTTGAAATAGAATGTCAACAAAATGATAAGAAATGCTTATTTGAAGCAAATATGCATTAAGCAATTCAGGAACAATGAAGTTCAATCTGCATTAGTTGATTTCACAATCTAAACATTTATTTTGGAAAATGTACTATTTAAGCCATAACAGAAGCTTATTTCAATTTTTCGTATATTAGGATGCTTTACTTTTCTAAACTAAATAATTTTTGTTTAGTAAGTTGATGATTACTGTATATCCAGATGTATTAGTATGGAAAATCAAGAATATGGAAAGATGCATGTAAGTTTTAAATTAATGATTCATTATTGCAAAAGAAAAATTGTTGATCTGGACATATTAATTAGTTAGGAATTAAAATTTACTCAGCAGTGGAGTATAGTAAGTAACTAAGCCAAGGGCATGGCATAGTTGGGATTCTCTTTTGCGGCTGGGGAGGGGGGAAGGGAAGTCCTTACATTAAAGACACTATCACATTAATTATTTTTCATTCAATTACTAATTAAATGCACTTCATTTCAGATCAAATTGAATGTTTGTTGATTAATAACTAATAATTAGTTATCTTGAAGTACCAATAAACATGTTTTTGTGATTCTGCAGCTATTATAGCATGGTGCCACTTTAAGGCAATCAGTAAGAAAGTTAATGCCCTTCCTAATACTATTTCTATTTAGACGTAAGAGCTGTTTTGCCCTAATACTAGAGCAACCTCTATTATTTTCAGTTGCCTTATGCTGCTCATCTAAGTTACACCAGTTACAATACTGTTTTTTCCTAAAAATATCAAAAACAGCAGTCCTAATGAGATTCTTGAAAATCCCAGGCGCTGATTCAGAACCAACAAAAGGGGTAACAGGACCTATCCTAGCTAGGTGATTAGCTATTTCATTATATTTGATACCTGAACACCCAGGTACTAACAAAGAGTGACTTTAATCAGCTTTGCAAGAGTGAAAGCATACTTAATAGATTTGAGCAAAAACATGTAAAAGTGAGCATGATCCAGTTACTTAAGGTTATTAAAATTAAGTATGTTGGTGGGGTAAAGTTTGATGTAGATGACAAAACAAGGAGTCATTATTTTAAGTCCCCAAAAAAGTAAGCTAATCTTGAAATTAGGAAAGATTACTTATATCTAGAGAGTAGTAGACGTTTAAAATAGTTAACCAAAAGGGTGAGAGGGGGGGGGGGGTAAGAGGGCTCTTAATTTACATTGGGGATTAATAATTTAACAAGGACCAGCTTAGCTGGGTGTAACCTTTTGCTGGTCCTTACTTTTGTATTTGTATTTGAAACGTTGCCCTCTTGAGTTATGTCACTTTTCTTCTAAGTTTGTGAAAATATTTTTTACATCATAACAAATATTAAAAAATTACTTAATGTAATTTTAAAGCATACCTGGTATAAACGTGTATACTTATTACTAATCAAAAAACCAGATGAAGAATTTGGGCCTTCAATTGTTGGAATACGAAAATGTACAATAGGCCATCTGAAAAAAAAGGTAGAAAAATTTATAAAATAATTTGCATAATTAATTTTGAAGACATAAACATTTTCACAAATATAGCAAAAAACTAAATAACAACACATGAGAATTCACAGAGGAAGAAAAATACAAGAAGCATTTATCCCTTTAAAGAATTTGTGCAACATTTTTTTCCCAAATAGCAAGATTTGGAAGTCTTATTTATTCATTTATTTTTAAGGTGATATATAACTGGATGATTTAGGTTAAATTATTATTCATTATTTCGAAATAATTATCTTCTCAAAAGCTGATATGGAGAAAGACTTAATAAGTATTCAGGGTGTCAATGATTTAAATCAAATGATTTAAATCAGTGATTTGAATTAAATGATTTTTCTTTTAAAAAAATCATTGATTTAAATCATTTTTTAACTTAATCCCAAAAAATTTCTTAAAATTATTAAATTTTATCAGTACTGCCTTTTTCTTAGTCAGAATAACCTTTCTTCCTCATATTGATTTTTAATTTAAAAATTCATTTTTAGTCAGTAGCCCAAAAGTTCATGACTTTTTTAACAACTATTTTAAATTTTAAAGTACTTATTAAAAGATAAGTGCAAAAAAATACTAGAAAATTAAGCCTGCAGCTCTATAGTATGAGTATTATTTGTACAAATTAGATAAAGGAAACTTAAAAATTAATATTGCTTTGATCATGAATTCTTATTAAGAAAATTAAAGCATATACATTTAAATCATACAAATAAATAGATATTTAAAAAATATTTATCAACTTAAAAATAATGAAGCTTTTTTTTTTTTTTTTTGCTATAAATATCTAAATGAACAGTGAACTGAACACATAAATTACTATATCTATACAAAAAGAGAAAGCTTTATTATTTTTAAAATCTAATATGTGTTTTTTTTAATAATTTTTATTTAAAAAAAGTTTGTTTTTTCTTTGGTTTTCTCTTTTGATTTTTAATACAATACTTTTCAATTTGAAGGATAATAATACCATGTTGAAAAATAAATTTGCAAGAAACTGCAGACACGTTTTTCAAAGCTGCAAGAAATTCATGTCCGTCATTTGGAACTTTTCCACTGGATGGGGGATAAAGGATATGTACTCAATGTAAATCACACCAAAAAACAGTAAAAAACAAACCTACTTTCATGTCTATGTATTGATTTTCAAAATGGGAGAAATCATTATATAGATCCCCCCCCCCCCCCCCCCCCCCCCACCCCCCCCCCCCCC
>JAXGGA010017865.1:0-23309 GCA_038373865.1 Uloborus plumipes | reverse complement strand
AAATAGTTTTTAATGTTTTCTACTGCTTGTTCTTCGATGGTTACGTTAGTCACACTCCATCTTGTGTAAAAGTGACACTTAAGACTAATAAAAATTAAAATTTAATGAAGGTGTTTTATATTTTTAAAAGCCAACTTTACGCATTTTTCAAATATATCATTCAATTTTTAACACTTGCTTAACTTTGAGAAATTTTTGCCTCACAACATGAGCATTAGTTTTCAGGGTTGCAAAAAATGCTACGTTAGTCACGCTGCTATTTTGGTTGAAAAAATATCTACTGCCGGTAATTTTGTTTTAAATTCTTAGCAGAAATGATACACCGATACCATGTACATTGTAAATCCACCATAAAAACTAAAAAATATTTTTTATCTTTTAAGTTACAAGTAAAAACAGTTATAAAATCAGCTCTGAATGTTACGTTAGTCACTATGGAATGACCCTAGAATGGTTTCTCTTGATCTTCTCCAAAATCACCATAAATGATTTGCATTTCTACAAATGTATATATCTTTTGTCTTATAGATAATGTTCTTCAATATTCTGTGACATTTGTATTACACTAATTGCCACTTATAATTATAATGAGATTTAAGGGACATGTCATATTTGAACTGTACAGCAGCATAAAAAATGGATTCTTCTTCTATTTTAACAAAGAGAAAGATATAACTTACTTGCTAAAATATTGTACTATTTTGTACTTAACTTTACTAGTTCCTTAAAAATGTGCGTGGTCATAAAACACTGATCTATACATAGTAGAACAGAACTTCATTTGATACAATTCTTGTCCTAAATTAATTTTTATGTCATACTGTTAAAACTATCTCTTAAGTGAGTATAATTTTATTCATATTTTGAAGCATCATCAAATATGCGTCAAAAACCAATGATTAAAACTTTTCTCGGGTTTTGACGAATGAAGATTAAACACCAAACGTGTTTTACATTTGCATATTCCTATCACAAGCAAAAATTATCTTCTAAGCCTGCGTCAAACAGAGCTACATAACAAAAACTTCATGCTTAGTTATGTAAACAAAATAAAATTTTTATTTTACATTAACTCGGCAGCTTGCTCACAATATCAACCTCATTAAAAAAGCTGAACAAAGAAGTATAACTTGTCAAATAAAACTCACCAGTTGAAAGAACCTGCGGAGAAGGAATAAAAAAACAAAGTCAAAAAGTCTAGTTAAAATGCACTGCCTCTGGCTAAAATTATGGAAATAAATATGCTTCTTATCATATCATACTGAAAAAAAAAAGAAAAATATTATTTCTTTTCGTTATTTCAAGTTTTCTGAAAGTTATAAGAATAAAATTATTTTATCCAATAAATGGTTGCCGAAAACAGCTGGTAATCTATGCTTTCATTATCAGTAGATTTTTTTTCTTTCAAATAGTTCTTCTCTGCTTATTTAGAGTAAGTAAAGGTTCCGGGGGAAGGTAATGATATCAAGCAAAGCAATGATTTTTGCTTTTTCATTAATTCAAAAAGTTTTCTTGGATATGAAAAAATTATAGATTATAATCTATCGGACACATTAACCTTACCTGTTGCCTGAAAAAAAGACTAAGTAAGATGATCATGCATTGCGTAATGTTTATATTTATTTTTTAATCTTGTTAAAAATTTATGGTTAAAGATCATTCAGATCATGTTTTTAAAAAAAACGAAAAATAAATAAAAAATAAATAAACAAACAGTTACCATTTGAGATTAAAACTTCCTGAGTCTTTGGTGTTGAATGAAATTTAGTATCTTGATTTCTACAGTTCTACAGGCAACTGTTCTGACTAACGGTGACATATTTTTCTCAAAAAATGGAGTAAGGAAAATTGAAACTGAAAAATAAAAAAAGAGAAAGAAAAATCGTTTAATTCCACCACCTGGCTTTTGTGTATTTGACGAGGTTCTAACCTGGTACAGAAATTATAAAATATTTTATCTTGAATTTTAAGTCTGTGCGGTTTATAGCTTTAAATATAATGAATTTTATTTGTGCAGTTTTCAAAAATTAAGTCTCAAGATTTTGCGTATAACAAAATGAGCACACTTTATTATTTTTTAGGACGTTTCAAATTTCAGCAGAACTTATCATTTCCCAGGTAGCACAAAAAACGTTTTAACGTTTTATAAACGTTTTTAATCCGTTGTCACAACGTTAATAACCATTTTACAACCTTTAAAAAACGAAGTGTGCTACTTGGGTTGATTACTGCCCATTTCGCAATGAAAACTCAACGTAGCAATTATTGCAAGTCTTCAACTGTAAGACACCAGGAAAAGATACCCTAGTTAAAATAATATATTAAAAGGTTAAAATTAAACAAATTGTAGCAACAAAAATACGCAGCTTACATAAATTATTTCTTTAAAGTATTCCGACAATAGCATATCTGTACTTGAAATTTATCAAAAGCGTATCTCAAGAAAAATAAACTTCAAATACTTTCCAGTGTTTTCCATTCCCAACAAGAGTCTCCAAAAGTTCACAAAGTAACAAAAACTGCTGAAAATATTTAATTTGAAGTTTTGTGAGTTAGGTCACGCTTTTGCCTACAGATTACTTGTCTCCAGAGCAAAAGGTTTTCAGTCTAGACGTTATAAAACTTTAGAGGAACTATAGCGATTATTTTGGTACTTTCCTTTTCAAAAGTATATTTTTTAGAATTTTTTACATTTGAAGTTAAAATATGCATATGTTGTTACAAAAGTATTTCAACTTACTCTTTGCCAACTCTCACACTAATAAATGAAGATTTTATTTTTAAATATCCAGCGGCAGGATAATGCCTACTTAATATAGAACTGCCCGACTATACTCGATATATCAGTCCGACTATACTCGAGTCTGCCCCCAGAAGGGTTAAAAGGGAATACGTAAAACATTTAATTAAATCCCTTTTTTGAAAATCTGGTATTTGACTCTTTTTAATTTAAACATATTCTTCAATGTTTTAAATGTTCATGCTAACATTTAAACAAAATTATCTTGTCACTTAATAAATTTGTGTTGGACAAATAGAAGCATTTTGCAGTTAATAGACTCGTGTTTCTATTTCCTGAGTGAACGTAACTTATACCCACATCTTTGCCGTCGTCTACTGTGTAGGTCCTAAAGTTTCAGCAATAAAAACGTCGCAAATTACTTTTAAACATTTTTTTTTCAATTTAAGTTATAAATTTATTGCTTATAACATTCTATTCCCAAAAAAAAAGAGGAAGTCTTAATTAAAAGTGTTCATTGAAAAAATATTTAATGCAAAGCTAGTTGAGCTAACCTTAAATACTGTCTACATAAATCATAAGGAAGCAAAATAAGAATGACTTAAGGTGAAATTTTAATATAAGTTTTCGTTGAAAATCTATTTAATGAAAATGTATATCAATTGTGATGAAATTATTCATAAGGAAATAGGAAAACACATATAGTATTTCACTAAAAAATTTTTCCCTTTTTGCTCTGAATTATCGATATCGTCGTGAAAAAGAAGTTCAAAATTTGAGCAACTGTAGCTCAGCAACCTTGATATTGTCTCCAATTAATTTGAAGCAAAAAGTTATGTCAAGAAGTAAACGAGCCTACTTTCCCGTACATCGACATCGGCATGCTAGAATCTGATCAATATTTTTTTTCATCATCTGAGACTGCAAATTATGTCAAATGTACCTTTTTAGCACATATAGTTGATTCCTAAAAATCGAATATGTCGATCTCATCTGATGAACTAGGCACGCAAAAATTGAACAAGAAAAACAAAGTTGTTGCATCTTTTAAACAATACAGCTTTCATAGTTCTTCCGTAGAAAAATTCCTTAACTCTTTTGAAAAAATGAATTAAAAATAGATCAAAACATAGTTAATCAAAAAAAAAAAAAGCCTACATAAAATGTCTTGAATTTCATTCTTAAGCCGTGGCCAATAATTAAAAATAAATAATTGATTAAATAAATAATAATATGCTTTCTTAAATGAGTTATTTTTGTTAGACAAGAAAATCGTCTGTCAAAAAAAAAAAAAAAAAAATAGTAATAGCAATTAAAAAAAAAATCCCCCTTTAAGTTCAGGATCTAAATTAAACTTAAATTTTCCCATAGGCACTTTGAACGGTTCAAAATTTAACGAAAAATGGTTCAAATCAAAAGCGGTGTCGTCGCCGAGATCTTTCGAACAAAAAAGTTTATTCAATTCGGACTGTTCATTAGGTAGGGGAAGGTTGTTTGAACGGTTCAATGTTGAACCAAAAATTATTCAAATTGAAAAATCAAGCATGAGAATAAGGTATACTCACCGAGATCTTTCCATCAAAAAAAAGTTTGTTCAAATTTGACGGTTCATTTTGAAGTTATTCGGGGGTTGTGCAGGCAGACAGATCGACCGTCAGACAGGCAGACATTTTTTGCCATCTCAAAACCCTACTTTCCAATTTTTAATTTTTCGATATTTATTTTATTTCTTTTGTTCTTTTTTGAACTTGGCGATATTTTTATGATGCAATAAGCCACTTTTAATGTATTTTTCGTTTTTTTTCTCTCATTTTAACGGGAAAATAGGCTAAAAGGTCTTTAAGTGAAATTTAATAAAAATGGTGTAAAATGACGATTCGAAATGTTAAGGTCCTATCACACGAGAGAAAATTAAAAGCAGTCGTATCTGTATCGTCAACCGTTAGCGGAAATTCTCCGGCAGGAGATTGCCTACAGGGTTGCTAGGGGTTGCGCATACGGTTGCTCGCGTTTCTCTTGGGGGAGTGCTCTATTTTTTATTATTATCCTTCTGCGTGCGTCAGAACATTCATCGTTTTTCTACGAGATAGCCAGATATTTGCACCGCGTGATCGAAGCTCGTTTTCGGCAGTTATGGATGAATTTAAAAAAAAAGACACAATGCAGCTATTGCAGCTTTAATTGTTGGTGCCATTATGAAACGGAGATGGGGTCATGGGTCATGGCTACTCAGAAGAATTCAACTTGGATGCTATGAACTTGGATGCTTGGATAAATATGATTGTCATTTTTCTAGCTATTTCCTCATACGAAAATCTTTTTAACGTTTGCAAATTGTACGCTGGCGAGTGCAGGTTCCATAAATGATCTTTCATTCGCACTTCGTTCATTAAAAATTCTGTAATTTCTGAGCTCCACTCTACATCAACATTCACCGCCATGGTCGCCGTCTTCACGAATGTTTCACGCCACTTCGTAGTGAAGGGGTTGCTGACGTCACAAAATTCCAGCTCCCTGATTGGTTCTTCCGTAAGTTGCCTAAAATTAGACGCAATTTTTTCCCAAGGCAGATAAAACATTGCCTCTATTAGGAGCAACTGCCATTTCCTTTTCACACGAGGGTTTTGGAGCAATTGTTGGTGGAAACAGGTGGAAAACCGGGTTCCAGATAGAGTTGACGATTGCTTTTGCGGTTACGCTCGCCTGTAATTCCTATCGTGTAATATGGCCTTCACACTAAATGATTTGTAAGTTCAACTATTGTATTCTCAGGCTATAAAACGCTACATCAACGTGGTAAAATAGAGCTAATTAGTCAAATATATCAAAAAAAAAGTTTGTCTGTCATTTTAAATTGAAAAATTATTTAAAATTCGATCTAGTGGTAGATTATTTTCCAAAATATTTAAGCAACTTGCCGATTGCTGTAAAACTTAAAAAATTCAGTGCTTTCACACGAACACTAATGTTCTAATCCTAAATGTGTAGAATAAGCTTAGAATTTATAACGAAAGAGTCAAGCTTTATTGCCTATGCAATAGGCGAGTAGATAGTATACTTTGTCTATTAAACTATACTACGTTGCAATGTGTCTTGACAAAAACATCGTGACGTTTGTGTGACGTTAGCCTATGAAAAACGAGCTAGATAAAACGTCACAGCCTACTTGACGAATTAGAGGAGATCACTGACTGCTTGTGAGCTCTTATTGGCTCCGCCCGTAGTGACGTTCAGTGTCAAGTTAAGTTGCTGCCTAGTATAGTTTCATTTCTACTTTGAAAAGAAAAACATAGTACTTAGGTCGGTACTTACATTTTATGATTTCACTGAACAACATAATCTCAGATGCTACTTTAAGTTTCGAGTTTTTAGTATTTTTAAAAAAGCTGTAATTTTATGTTCAAGAATTATGTATCTTGGGAGTTCTTTTTATCTTATGCATATTTAAAACTTTAAATTTCCTAGTTATATTTTTTTTTCTATATTACGCTATTTATCTTTAAATGCCATGCGTGCTAATAGTTTTCTAAATGCAGCAAACATTTTGTTCAAAAAATGACAACGAATCGAATACTATTTTATTAGATGTGAACAAATTCTTCATTGAAATTTCGTATTTCACAATGATTTATATCCAACGAAGAAAAATGAAAAAGTGTTGAAAATCGCATTTGATGGATAAAAATCTGAAAAGTACACTAGGAAACAAAGCATAAAATAGAAAAGTGCATCGCGGCGACCAATAACTTAAATTGAAAGAGAAAAATCGATATAGAAAAATAATAATTTCCTCAAAGGGAATGCTCAGGGGAAACATTTCGTCTCCTTCATGGTGTTTTTCACTCTATCTCATTTTATCCATACTTTTTAGCGAAGCACTTCTGAGGAAGACCAGACAGTTTCTGTATTGGAACTCTTTTCTTCGCAGAATGTTAAATTTTACCTTTTATTTTTTGAGCTTTTTCGTGAAAAATCATTTATCGTCCTTCGTATTAAATTATAAAGTAAGGGATGGAACTGGTAGATGACCTAATACATTGAAGATTTAACTTAAGGGTATATAAACATAATAAACAAACGTTATGTATGTACGTACGTATGTGTATGTTATATAGGTTAGTAAGAATGCTGGGTAACTATATGTCTTGGTGACTAGTTGTTTTAGAGTGAGAGAAAAAAATCTAACACGAATGTAATTTTTGTCTAGAGAATAATTACTGTTGACTTAAGAATTTTAAGGGAAGATATATTGGAAATTACAAAATTTAGATTTGTCTATCATCAGCAATTTCTCGAATTTTTTGAACGAACTTTTGAATTTCTTCAATGATAAGGGTGACAGACTTGTGTGCAAACTGTTGTGAATAATGACATAATTTATTAGTATGAAATTTAATTCTGGATTGAAGTAGTCGTCCCCGCTTAAACGAATACTGTCGGTTTCGAGAAATATTATTCAATGAAGCGGGGTATTTGTTTAAGCGGGGATCTTTAACATTGCACCTATGGCATGGGAAATATTCGATTCCGAGATATTTTATTCGTTTAAGCTGGTATTAATTTATCAGTTACCCTATGGATTCTCTAAGCGGGGACAACAGTATTTAGTTATTTAAGCTTTATAATAAGTTTGAAAGGTTTTCGATTTACAAGAAAACAGAACGGTAGCAACATAGGTAATGTTATAATACATCTATATCCTTAAAACAATTTTTTAAATAATTATTTTTATTTGTGTTTATTTATTTTCTCTCCAATCGTTGAGGATTTGTAAAAAAACGTGATATTTCAAAAAGTTGGGAAGTGAGGACTTTTTTTGATCAAGCTTTTCATTTAGCAGAAGCCTGAATTTTTTCTTGCTGAATAAGACTATCACAGTATCGTTTTCATGTCATTTGTAAACTTTAAATTCATAACATTCACACAAACATCTTGATTTTATTTAGGTAGCATAATAAGAGGTTGAGTTAGCTAGTATACAAAAGTCACAGATAAATTGTGAATTCATTTTACGTAAAACTTGCCATAGACGTATACTGTGCTCCATTTTTGCTACAAATATTTTTAGGAGGCTTTTAAAATATTTTTAAAAATGAGTGTGTAAAGATTTTTTTCTTACATGTAAGTGATTCTCTTGTTTTTTTTATCCTTAATTCGATTACGCATGCAGCAAAAATTTATTATTTTTGGCATAATTTGTTGAGATAGAATTTATGATAGTAATACGAAAGCGAATCTAGGGGATAAAACAATTTTGCACTATGATTTTATGCAAATAAAATTTCAAAATAGAGGTGTCACATTGAAAACTGAATTAAACCATAAAAAGTACATTGGAATTAAAATCAAAGATAGTTTCTGAACGTTTAAAGACATGTTTCTGTAAATTACAAAAAAAAAAAAAAAAAAAAAAAACAGTAGCTGTGATGAAAATTGTGTAACAGTATTAATCATTTAACTAATTTGCTTCATTAAGCTGTTTGTTTAACTTATTTATTTCATTCTCTTTTTTTAAAAAATAATTATTTCGAGAAAGACTTTTGCAGATCAAAAAAATATTAATTTTGACTAAAATTTTAACGCAACTAGTTCAACCAAAAAGTTAAATATGAAAATCGTTTTTTAAAACTATATAAAATACACACTCACCAACTCTTCACACTCATATCGTACAATAAAAACAGCAAGCAAAATAAGTGATTTTTTTTTACCATACTTGTCAATGCGACTTTCAGGGTAAACCTCAAAAGCAGAACTCTTGTCGGTCCTTTTCGCATTCCTAATCCGATAATGCATTGATGTAACGTACTAAATCCGCTACCGTCTAAAGATGTAAGTAGCTTGAAGAGAATGTTTTGAAAGGTAAGTACGAAATGTATCCTGAAACATTAAATTAAACCGACATTTTTTTTCCATCTTTTTCAGTTATGTACTTAGATTTTTCCTGAATTTTTTGTAAGGTTTGTGGTCATAATTATCATTCCTAAACACTTGTACTGAAAATAATTATCTAAGGACGATATCAGTTCATAAAATTAGTCAAAGCTGATTTAAAAATCGACGGAGTTCATACAATGACACGAAAACAGCGAGTTTTTGAAACATTGATGGCTAGAAACGTTGAAGTTTTAAAAGTATATCTCGGCATATTAATATTAAAAAGATGGTTAATGCTAGAATTAATTCACAGTAATCTATTCATTAATTAAAAATATATAGAAACTGTTAACAATAAACTAATAATCATTATTCAAATATAAATTAAGTAATGCTGAGGGATAAATAACTTATTTAAAATTCAAAAAATTTAACATTAAAGCACATTATTTGGAATAAATTCAAACTTTGAACTAATTACTCTTTATTTGAATTTTAAATGTACAAATTGGCAGAAATTTCGCTTATTCACACAATGACTTCATTTTATTGAGTAAAACGAAAAATCTTGAATCAGATAACAACGGCTTTGCTAATCATAAACAATTTAAATACTGCATTAAAAAAACTTTTTTCTCGCGTACCGTTTACTAATCAATTTGAGGGATTTAAAACTGTCGAATGGCTAAAAAAAGACCAAGAACCAATTGGCGCCTCTTTAGCTCAGAGACAGCACTTTCGGTTCGAAAACAAGTGTTCGTGGGTTCCATTCCCGCCGCTTTCCTGGGTGTTATTTTATTCATTTTTGTTGTAAATCCTGTGCTATCTTCTCTGTTAATAAAAAAAAACTCTAACCTTTCGACGCAATGGCACTCCAAATCTTTATAGTAATTACTAATTAACTATAACACGACGACAACAACAAGAAACAGTTACATACATTAATTTTAGCTTAGATACCCTTATTTACCAAGTTATTTCTCCCAGCAGTTAAAAATATTTTCTGTGCTGTTATCATTGTAGGACTAGATAGCTCTATTAGCACGGCTCGGAATCGGTACCTGAAGGTACATAGGTTCACGTACGCTAGTAGTACAAGTTGAATACATGTTCCCACTCCAAATCAGTACATCTGGGGCAATTGGATAAGTGCTTGCTATACTTAAGGTCAAGATTTAAAAAAAAAAATCCGCTATTGGTCTGAAATATTAATGATAGTAGTAATGGTGAAAACAGCTTTTCTCAAGGCCCAATTATTCAATAGGTAAAAAGCACGTGTATTGCGTACTGCTAAACAAAGAGGAGTTGCGTTGTGAATAGTTGCGTTGCAACATAGTTTTAAAATGGAGTTCTTTAAAGTAATAAAATTGTTACAATATGTTCCTTGATTGCTGCCAGAAGAAACAACTCTAGCAGCATCATCTCATCGGCCGATGATCGGCCATTCATCGAAACCCGAAATTCTCATCGGCCCATGATCCAATATGTCTCATCGGCCAAGCAGAATCTGAGCAGCAAAATCCGATGAAAATACGATGAGATTTGGAGCAATTTACGAGCAGAACAGTCCCGTGCCGAGAAATTTCATCGGGAAACTTGATCGGAAGGATATCGTTTTCCGATGGAATATAGCTCGGCTTATTTTCATCGGGAAAGTTGATCGGAAGGATACCGCTTTCCGATGAAAAGTAGCTCATCGAAAACCGTGCTCGGATACTGATCGGAACGATGTCATCGTGCGTTATAGGATCAGTTTACGAGGAGTTTGTTGATCGGGCGAGCAAAATCCGATGAGTTGATGCTACTTGGGAATGTTCCCAAAATTGTGTGATTCGCGATTCTGCATTTTGCGCCAAGTGATGAGAAATTGAGTGACTGTTATGTGATTGACTACCATTAACTTGTCGTTTCAACATAGTTTTAAATTGGAGTTCTTTAAAGTAGTAAAATTGTTATAATATGTTCCTTGATTGTTGCTAGAAGAAACAATGTTCCCAAAATTGTGTGATTCGCGATTCTGCATTTTGCGCCAAGTGATGAGAAATTGAGTGACTGTTATGTGATTGACTACCATTAACTTGTCATCCATTTATGTTTTTTTATTTAAATCTTTATTTCAAACGAAATTAAATATCAGCAAATTACTTACCATTATTTAATATTCAACATGAGCATGGAATATCAACTAAACCGATTAAAATAAACTTAAATGTTTCACAATGGTGTGCTTCAGAAGATATATTTTAAATCATACTGCATGTTGCTGAAGTAAAAATAAATTTTTCTCTGGAGTCTTCTTGAAATTTTTGTAAGTCTGGGAAGAAAGCTTTCCTTCGCACCGGCGACAAAACATAGCTCGTCAGAAGCGTGACCAGACTAACAAAAGTTTTAAATTGGATTTCTTCCATTGTCTTTGTTACTTAGTAAACTCCCTGAAATTTTCTACATGGATGCAAAACTTAGGAATGACATTTTTTTCTGAAATGAGGCTCGCCTTCAAAGTTAAAATAATGAAAAGTTTACATGTGACAACTTTTAATGAAATAAAATAAGAGTAAAAATACTTACTAAACACTAGATAAACTTTCATCCTTCGTAAAAGTAAAATATTTATTTGCATTACATGGAACTAGTTGCTGAACGTAATGTTGAACATAGTGAGTGACGCATAAGAAGACGTGTTTTGTATTAAGTCAAATGAGTCAATTAAACTTGAGCTACGGTTATTCTTATGTAGCTAAAGTACTTAACTATTTTTGTAATTAGGACGTCAACTTAACCCTATCTACTTGCATTCAAAATAATTTAACAGGAAATGCAGTTAAATGTAACAATCCTATAGAAACTTTTGTACTGCACAAAATGTGCAAAACAATCAGGTCGTTTTTTGTGTGCGTACAATGCGCAACAATTTGTTTAGTAGAGTGAAATAATTACTTTCTTAGCTGCTGAGTGCAATATTTCAAATAAAATAAGTAAGGCCACTTACTTTTCTCCGGTGATTTTCAACTACCTAATTGCCTAATAAATTTTATATACTTTTATGAAGTAAATGGTATCCTCAGAAATGTGTCAAGAATGCCATTTAAGCACACCAACGCCATTAAATATTAAAGCATCCACAAGTTAAAAAAAATGCTAATTCGTTATATTTTCATTTCTATCAAATCACTCCAATTTTGTACTATGGTATTTCCTAGCAAAAAATCAAAAGATTTTGAATCAGAATGTAAACTTTCAATCACTTTTTGATATTTTGGTGTTGTATCTTGTAGGGGAGTTCTGAAACTTTGAAAGAGTGAAATGCTAGAAAAATATCTGAGACTTGGAAAAAAAGCAAAATAAGTGAATTTTTTTCTTAATTTTATTTGTAATTTTGAGCAAGTGTCAAAGATTATTTTTTTCAATAAGCTGATTATAATGATTGTTATAAGCTGATATTATCATCAATTACTAAGCAATTAAATTTTTACTTTAACTAAAGTTCACCATTATAAAGCGGAATGAAAATGATCTTGATAGGAATTTCATCAAAAATTTACGAGTACACTCTAGTTACGAATTTCAATCTTATTTTAAATAAGCTGATTATAAATGAAATTTCTTGTCCAAACACATAAAAGATTATAGAAACAACTGGAAAATAATTTATGTAGAGTTAAATATAAGAAAGAATGGAAGTAATGTGGTATTTATTGTGTGCTTCTTTTAATGTTTTTATGAACTTCATTAACAAGTTGTATTTAGTATCATATTTGTGAAATTAATACAATTTTGATTTTATAATTTCAAGAAAAAAAATCAAACTAATAACGTGATTTCTTGATTTTAACTATTACAACAACTAAGTCTGAAACTTTAACTAAAATTCAACGACTTATAGATAAAACATTATCTGAAAATGCGATTAAAAGTGAAGCAATAAACATTTTTGTTCGAGGACTTGCAGAAAATATTCTAGAATTTTGCTTTCAAAAAATACAATGATAATGGCTGATCGTTAAAGTAAGTACCAGTAATTATAACTGTCGAAAGTTAAAGAAGAAGCAAAGTGCTTAATTCAGAGTTAAGAAATAAATGACTTCTAGAAGTCGTTTAAATGAAGAATCTTTAGAAATAGAACTAAGAGTGAATTTGTATATCTAAACAATACTGAAAGGTTTTTGTTTAGTGTTGTATATGAAGATGAGGGGGGGGGGTGAGAAAAGGTCTCGTCTCACTTTTTTATTCAAACTCTAGAGTTATCACTTATTTTTGATTTCAATAATTTTTAATATTAACGCTTTTGCTCTTATCTGTGAGAGTGTTACGATTTATTTTTCCAGGATTTCTTCATTGTTTCTAATAAGATTTTTTACTTTTAAAATAAACACTTTTATTGTTTTACATTTTAGAAATAATTCTAATGCAAATCAAAATTAATTTGAGGAAAATTGAAATTGTTTATCCAAATATTTTTATTTTATTGTTATCAGTGTGTCAACTTATGTTTTACTAATGTATCATGACTTTCATTCAATGCCATATCAAGAAACTTGTAAAAAAAGAAAAAGAAAGTGAAGGATAATCTCCTATGACGGATATTTTACTATTAAAATATTCAGAACATGTATTTTTGATTTATTAGTTTTTGAAGATTTATTTGAAGTATTCTACAGAGTTTTTCTTTCTCATTTTTTGTGCGTCCAAGAAAATGTTTTTTTTTTTTTTATCGAGGACGATCTAATATGAATTATTTTGATTTTATATATATCCGAATGTAATAAAGTTGAAATAACACAGGTCTGCGATGAAAAAATTGTTGCATATTTAACTATTGATTTCAGCAGTATTTTATGTGCTGATTACAGAAAAAATAGTGAAAAAAATCCATCACCCTCAGATAAGTCAGAATATTCGCCTAAAATTTGCTTATTTTTAGGGTTTTCAGGTTCAATATGGGCAAGATTTTTCGATATTATTGCCTATATAAGTGTTAAATTTAGTTTGAATAATAGAGATTACACGGTGAACATGTTATTAAACAATGTGAGCACATTACTTGCAAAAAAAAAAAAAAACATCTAAACTGGGAAAATCCATTTCCTACTAAAACAGGACAATTATCACTCAATTTGCTCCCTCCCCATTCTTACGGTCTACTAGGAGTCATTATGAAGAATGTAGTGAGCCGTGACCTTGATTGCAATCAGTGACTCAGTGTGAGGTATAGCCACTGCAGTATACAGATCTAACAGTTTTGTGCTCTTTATTGAAGAAATGTTTACTAACGGATAAGACAACTCTCCTAACTGTTTTTGTCGTATTAGTGGGTCTTAACGGTTAAGAAGTAACAAAGGAACATTTCTAATTCTGTTAAGTTGTATTTTGCATAATTTGGTGTTAAACTAGGGAACCAGGATAAATCTTGGGCTCCCCTTATAGTATATTCTGTGCGTTTGGAAGCGCTGAGACAATTGTTTCAAGGTAAGAAGAAATCACTTCGTTCCGGATTACCCATGATTTGGAGAGAGCCTGAAAATCACAGTGACGACTAGAATTTTTGTTCTTTAGCGCAAAGTTTCAATTTGAAAATCAGAAAAAAAAATTCATACCCAACCAACATATTCTCGGCTATTCGCCCTGTTTCTCATGGACCCGACTTGCCTAATTACTTCTCAAAGACTTATAATAACTTTGCAACACATGTACATCACTTTTATGTTCGTTTTAGCTAGTTTTTTTTAATTTTTCCGCGTTTACTTTATGTTAAAATTAAAAAAAAAAATCAAAATTATCCACTTTTTCGTAGTTTTTTCAAAAACTTCAACTTTATTTTGTAGGCAAGCCTAACGTGATAGAAAAAAACTAATGCCATTTTTGAAATCAGCGCAAAAAAGAGCATAAAGATCAGCTAACTAAATAAAAACAATTTTTAAAAAGTGTATTTCTGCAGACCTGTGTAATAAATAGTACAGAAAAAGCTAAATGTGGTATTTAACACCTGGAGCTTAAATATATTGGTTAAAAATGATAAAAATATCTTAATCATTCAACATTGGTAAACGGCTGCCAAAAACAGATAATCAATGAAAAAAATCCTGGTGCAGTGCTCATTACGAACATTTGAGATTTCTATTGTTTCTAGTGAAGAAAATATTCCAAGAAAGATGTTGAGTTTGAATTATTTTCTGCCGTAAATTGAATACGGTTTTATTTGTAGCTTGAAAAGTATTAAAGCAGTAGACTGTGTGTTTGGAAATTAGTTCTGAGTTGGTTTTCTAAGCTGCTTTTCTACGTTATACGGTAAAGAGGTTTTTAGTTAATTCTTGAGAATAGAATAAATGAATCTACACTGCTCAAAACAATTAGGGGAGCAAGCAAAAAATAAAAAAACCGTGCAAGACAGCCACGGATTGGCGTACAATGGATAGTACGCGTGTATCAATGCACAATACGGAAAAAAAAACCTAAAAACTTTGGAATTAATCTTTAATTCTTTGAAAATATGGAAAAAACATAAAAAGGTGATTTTGGGCAACATTTTAGATACATGTAAAAAATGAAAAAAAGGTACTGTTTAGACACGTTGCATGTGCTTTAATAAGACGTGTGGTCTCCTTGAACAGCTAAGACTGCTGCACACCTGTTTGGTATGGATGCGATACGCTTATGGGTCTGAATTTGGGGAGTACTGTTCCACTCCTCCAGAAATGCAATCTCCAAGTCTCGGACAGTAACAGGCGACATTTGTCACTCATCAATGCATCTTCAGAGCATGGCCCAAACATGATTGATTGGATTCAGGTCAGTAGAGCACGCTGGCCATTCCATACGCTGTATTTTTTCAGCTTCAAGCATGTTCTCCACCAGACGAGCTCTCAGCGGTCGAGCGATATCGTTTTGAAAAACAAAGGAATATCCAATAGCTCCAGCGTGAGGGATGACATGAGGTCTCAGTATCTCGTCTGCATACCTCTGGCCCGTCAAAGTGCCATTCCAAATGATATGCAGGTCCGTACGTCCGCCCATGCTGATTCCACCCCATACCACCCAGCCAGCTCTTTTGTTTTGAGACCTTTCACGAACGAATGCGGAGTTTTTTCGAGTGCCCCTGTCCGTCCATATCAGAACAAGTTCGTTGTCACTCTCCAGACTGAATATTAACCCCTCTGTAAACAGCACTTGTCTCCAACCCTGTTTCTCCCAATTTCGATGTTCAGCAGTCCGTCTTCTTCGCGCCACACATTGGCGTGGGGTCAACAAAATTCAAACCATTGGCCTACGTGCATAGAGCCCTCCCTCATGAAGCCCATTACGTACTGTTTGGCTGGACACTAGAGTGGGGCGAAAAATAAAAAGTTTTTCAGATCAACTTCTAATAGTTGCCAAAAGTTGTCTTCGGTGATAGTTAGCTATTGTGCAAAATTTGAGAAAAATCGGTTAATATCTTCAGGGGGCGCTGCGATCGCAAAATTTTATCATTGCTTTTATCGAGATTTTATGGTTAAAATGTGAAAAACAATACCGTTAGCTAATCTCAATGCATTTTTTTACACATAAGATATAATCATGCACTCAAAGCATATGAAATAACTCACAAAAAATTATTTTATATGATATATTTATATTTCAAGCATTTAAAAGAAACAATAACGTGAAAAAAAGTGATTTTTTTAAAATATAAATATATCATATAAAATAATGTTTGTGAGTCATTTCATATGCTTTTAATGCATGAAAGCATCATTTGAGTAAAAAAAACGCAAAGAGACTAGCTAAAGGCATTCTTTTTGATATTTTAACCATAAAATCCATAACAAAGCTATGGTAAAACTTTGCGATCGCAGCGCCCCCTGAAGATATTAACCGATGTTTCTCAAATTTTGCACAAAAGCTAACTATCACTAAAGACAACTTTTTGCAACTATTAGAAGTTGATCTGAAAAACTTCTTATCTTTCGCCCCACCCTACTGGACACCCTTCATCCTATTGCCAAGAGCAACTGCCTTTCAGATACGTAGCATTCTCTATTCTGTTTCGACGGGCTGTTAACCGTATATACCGGTCATCAGTTGCTGTAGTGGCGCGTGGCCGACCTTGCCCTGATCGACGTCAAACATTTCCTGTTTCTTGGAATCGATTCCACAGCCTTGCAAGACTTCTGACGACTCCGACATCATCCGCGACACAATGTTGTGTTTTCCCGGATTCCAGCCTGCCTATAACATGCCATGGCATGGATTCCGGTAAATCACATTGTTGAGACGTTCTCAAGTAACCTTCTCTGCAAAGAAAAATGTAAAAAAACTACTGCGCTATTGAATTTAACAGTTGCGGCAATAAAACGGACGCTTTTGCAACATCCCGATTTCCATACTTATCTCCTTTTTCTGGTTTTTGGCCTCATTAACTTTAATTTGTTCATAAAATTATCTTAATCCGTTTCCTGGTAGGCTTTAAATTAAGAACGATTCATTTTATGCTGCTTATTGGTATACATCTTAGCGTAATTTTGTTAAAACCATGTGCTCCCCTAATTGTTTTGAGCAGTGTATTTCAAAGATGGCAGTTTTTTTAGCACTCTACACCAGCTAGTAACACTGTGTTGAAACTTTGCTAGCTATTTGAGAAAAAATATGACGTGGAGAAAAATAATCGACACTCGAGAGCAAAGAAATAATACGTCCAAACCAGAATATCACACCAGATAAATAAATGAGTAAAAAACCGAAAAAGCGACGTTTAAAAACACAAATAGATGAAGTT
The DNA here is from genome assembly GCA_038373865.1 of Uloborus plumipes. Classification (NCBI taxonomy): domain Eukaryota; kingdom Metazoa; phylum Arthropoda; class Arachnida; order Araneae; family Uloboridae; genus Uloborus; species Uloborus plumipes. Next base: position 5,943 of record JAXGGA010017865.1, on the reverse strand, counting down.
AAAATTGGAAAACATGTTTCAAAAGCATAAAGCTTCCTTTTTCAGTGCCAAGCAAGAAATGGCTCAGCATTTCTTGCTTGGCACTGAAGAAGGAAGCTTTATGCATTTGAAACATGTTTGCCAATTTTAACTTCATCTATTTGTGTTTTTAAACGTCGCTTTTTCGGTTTTTTACTCATTTTAACACAAAGTGAACTGCTTTCAGATAAATAAATAAAATCAAAGCAAAAATGCTGATGATTAACGCCAAAGCACAGCTCAAAATTTATTGCTTTCCGATTCAGCAACCTTAAATATTATCTTTGCAAAAAAGATATCACCAGACAAGCGGAGACAAAAAGTTCAAAAGGTCTTATCTGGATGCGTTAGATTCTTGGTCACGTTTTTCACGAGCTATCCACTCTCCCCGAAGTGGAAACTTTCCTCCACACGTGACGTCACTGAACGTCCGATACGGGGCTCGGAATTAAATGTTTTGTCTTTTACTAGAATCTAAATTCGCTTTTTCCTCTGATCTATTGACATTTTGTAGTGTTTTGAATATATTCGTTAATAAATTTTGTGTTTTCAGTTTCTTTCTGGGAAAGTTTGTTCTTTTTTTTTTTCGCTTAATTCTGAATGACTTTGGGTTTGTGTGTCTTTTTAAAAAGGAGTTTTGGCTATTCCCAAAACTAGCACATTTTCAATCTTGTTTACAATAAAAAAAGTAGAAATAATCGAGCAGACATTTTTGGTGAGCATGTTCTTTTAAACAACCCTGTATCTTATGAAAAGAAGAAAAAAACGACTATTTTTCTTTCTTGGATAATGAAAGCCTTTCAAAATATTTTGAAGACTATTGTAAAGTGCATGTGTTTCGTTTTGACAAATGTTACAGAAGGAAAAATGCTGTAAAATGGCCAAAAAAATATATAAGTACTGTAAAAAGTGACATAGCTCAACCATTATGGATCAATTTTGGCTCTTTAAGGTATGTAATTATTAATTGACTTTAAAAAGATTGTTTGCCGGACGGAAATCAGCAGGAAATTTGAATGATTTTTGTTTTCAACGCACAAAAACCTGCAAATTGTGATGTGTAAAATATTGTTCTACGAAACAATAAAAAATATTGGTTACAATTAGTTCAGTTAATTTATAACTTATTTTTCTCTTTGAATTAACCTATTGTATTTAAGTCTTACGCAGCATCTGAGGCCAAGTAATAAATGAAAAAGTAAGTTAAAATATTTATCGCTTGAGAAATAAATGTTTGTTTTAATGAAAAAATATTTCCGTATAGAATGTTTAATACAACTTTTTTTTTGCTATACTTTATATAATATTTATTTTTATAAGTAAAAAAAAAAAGATGGAATAGAAAAACTGTAATTAACCTTTAACTGCTGTAGTGGCTGCACAAAATATACGGCAATGAGATTATCCCACGCCCTAATTTTCTAGGGAAAAAAAGCTATTGAACGAGGTAATGCAGCGTTTATGAGATTCGAGTATCGCGCTCTCGAGGTGAAAGTCTATTAAGTTTGAGCGCTGAGAACGAACACTTTGCCGAATAAATGACAGAGAAGGTATAGTCGTTAATCTCTTAATAGCGAAGGAGATAAAACTTATGTCACTAGTTGTCCATTTAGCGCTGGTTATTAAATATTTTGTTTTAACGGCACCCCATTAAATCAAGTGTGTCGAAATATATGTGAAACCCTCAGAAAGTAGGAAAGATTGTCGGGTCCAAAAGTCAGATGTATTTTGGGAAGTGAATTTGGAAAATTTACAAGCATAACTGAGAGTAAAACGTACCTTTGTACTTGAAACTAAAAGCACATAACGCAACGTTGAATAGCACAAATGTGATGGAACAATTAAGACACTGCACGTGTTTCGGAGGTAGAAGAAATGCCTTTATCATTGTGAAAAATTGAGCTTTCAAATAGACATCCGGCAAAAGTTTTTATGATCAAGCGCGTGTAAACTTAACTATTTATTGTTGAAGTTTTAAATAATTACTCACGGCTGAGGTATGTGACGGCTTTTGCTGAGTAGTTGATCTTTAAATTACGTTTAATTAATATTTTTCAGAAGGACCCTGAAGATGCATTGAACTTACATTCGTGTATGCTTAAAAACTCATTTTAATTGCAGATCAAAATAACCATATTTTTTGGTAAGATCCAATTTTTCATTGACTGTGCTTATCTTTTTCCCCCAAAGACTTGAAGAATAAGATAAAAAATATTTTTCATTTAACCCTTCACTGCACGATTTTTTATATTTTCATGAAAAAAATCATTTGTTACTATTTAAATTGCCCTGAGTTCAGGAAAAATGAAGAAAAAAATTAATCTTAAAAATGTGCACCAAAAATGATGTTTTAATTGTTTACTCTATATATGACACAAAGCACATATCATATGCTTTGTATACCGATAAGTGTAATAATCTACAATGTGTTTTGTGCCATAAGTGGTATAAACAAACTTTCCACTAAGTATATTTAAACATTTTTAGAACAAAGGAAATAATGACTAAACACACTTCTAACGGAAATGCAGACACTCTTTCTTTCAAAAGCAAGGACTGTAATACCTACACTAGTGCAACTAACTAGTGCATAAAAATCACACTAAACTGTTATAACAATGTTCCAGAAGGGGCACAAAGCTAAGTTTAACTACATTTTAAAATCATAGGAATATAGGAGGGTTTATTTGGTTTGTGCCAGATCTGGCACACCGTGCAGTGAAGGGTTAATAAATTAGTACTGTTGCTACAACTTTTGCTAATGATTGAAACATGTCATCACTTTTTGTGTAAAACTATATTCATTCAATTATGTTAACTTTCAATCTCTTTAGTAGTGATTTTAAGTAAGAATTAAAAAGACATTTTCCTTCACGACAAAATACTTTTTAATCCTTAATCAAATAACAGTGAGTAAACACGTTGGCGTTTTTCATTATTAAATTGAATGCAATAATTACAGCTTGAAAAAAAAAGGCAGCGATAAAAATTTTGAGCCTAAAGCGATCAGAGTAGCACCAGCATCATAGTCTGGTTGAGTCACTATGTGTCGCGTTGAATGAAAAACGATCAACTTTAAAAAAGAAATTAAAAAAATAAAAAAGGGCTCCGAAAATACTTTAAATTTCAGTGCAGTATTTTCATAACATGCATTTGGCACAAAATTTCTTCGGGTGATTTGCTTCTTTTGAACTTTTCTTTCTTTCTTTTTTTTTTTAAACTAAAATTTTGTACATGTTAAAAACGTAGTGATGACCTTTTAGTTGTCAGAGGTCTCTCTTACTATTTTTTCTTTCGTCATTTTTAAAAATGATGGTAGATTAGTCATAGCTGAGAGTACTTATATGTGCATTGTATTGAAGTGTAGAATAAATATAAAGCATATAAAGGAAACATTAATATGTTTCTCAACATCTCAATAAATTTCTTTATTATTTGTTCAAATGGAGTACAATAAGGTATTGCAATAACTGTATTATAAAACTGGTTTAATAATGTGCAAAGTGTATTCATTTGAAACACTCAAAGAAAAGTTATTTTTCTGCAGTATGCAAGAAATTGTGAAACCTCAAAAGTCACTAACGTATGAATAAAAGTGATAAACCAAACACATCTCTCTAATTAGGCAAACGAACCAATTTCGAATATTCTGCCAATTAATTTTAAGGTTTAACATTTTTTAAAAAGAGCAATGATTATGTGTCTCGTGAAACTGCATTTTTTAATACGTAACCAAAAGCGACATTTCCTCCGAAGTTTAACTTTACGTTAAAGTTAAGAGTCGCAAACGTTTCGCCATATCATATACATCACTTTGAAATACAATTCAGACAGTAGAAGAAAGAAAAAAAGCTAAAGGGAAAAATCAATAATTCACAATCTTTGACTAATATATATATATATAAAAAAACCTCATAAAACTTTCCCTATCTGTGATACCACAAAACTTTTTCCCCCCAATACAGCCATTGAAATTTTGAAAAGACCTCCACCGTTCCATAAAGAAAGTTCCGCGCAAAAAAATGGCGGAAAAGATATTTTTAAATCGTTTAACGTTCGCGACCAACTTATATCTCTGAACATACTTCAGGATTTTCCCGAGAAAAAAAAATCCTCGAGCTTCAGGCAAAAATTTTCCTCGAAACAGCGTCAAAAAGTTTTTAAAAAACCAGAGAAAATTGTCTGTAGATATCCCCATGTTTATGTTAATAGCCGATAACTGGAGCAGTGGAAGGAAAATCGAGGCCTTTTTGCACTTCGTAAAGTATTAGCCATTTCTTTCTCGTGTTTATGTCTTTCAAAAGTGAGGCACAAAAGAATTATATTTTCTTTTTATCCATTACTTTGGGGTGATTATTTTCAACTTTCTGGTAAATCGACTTTGGCGATCTGCTTTGAAAATTGCGTCTTAGTGACAAAAAGATCATTTTGTGCGTTTAATGGTTTTAGGAAATATTTAATAATGAATATTTATATTTAAAAATGCGTTTTTTGATGCTTTTTAGGTACTTTTTGCAAACGATTAAAAATGCATTAGTAACGGCAAAACATCACAGTGTGAAAATAAATAGCGTAAACTCATCATTTACGAGTTGTAAAAAAATCTTCACTAAAACATCTTATCCATAATCATATCCATATTTTTCATTTTTTTTTAATTCTTAGAAACTAAGTACATAATTTATTAATTACAGTGGTAAAGAATTATGATGGTCACCATTTGAAATAAATAAGTAAAATATCATTATTTTTTAGAAAAATTATTAATGTTAAATTCATCAACTTGACATGACACGAACGAAATTTTATAAATAAATTGTTTCATTACAACTGAACTTTTTGTACTTGAAATTAAAATACTATACCATATTTGAATCGGCAGTTTGAAGAAGGGAGCGAAGACCAAAATTTCAAAATTGGGTTTTCTCGAGATTGTATATCTCCTACTGTGGATATACATGTTAATGAGAAGAAAAGAACAAAAACCAACCTCCAACATTGATTGACGCAGCCTTTAAATCTATGTGAGTTGAAAGAAAGGAACAAGTCCGATCTTAGTTCCCTTCTTCTAATTAATTACGCAAACTTATGGCTAGGGATCGGCACTGTTGCCGTGAATATTTATCACTCGGTTGGATAACAAATTCTATCATAACATACCTATTTTGTTTTGATAAAAAATTCAGTTTTGAAATTTCTTAGTGAAATTTCTCAAATATGTCATCCGTGTTTAATAAACATATTTTTTAATTATTTTTCTGTCCTAATCATTTTTTTTAAATTTTGTTACAATAATCTGCCATTAAACAAGGACTTTTTCAAACAAACATCATTCCTGTAAACTGTTTTACTTGAAAATCCCTATACCATCGAATTAGTTTGAAGAAGGGAACAAATCCAACGACTTTGATGGCCCGTAAATCCTTACATACAATGGATAAACTCAAGATGTAAAATACATCCAATTACTTTAAAGGTAAATAATGCTACATTTCATTTCACATTTCATTTCACACTCCAGGGTTCCCCGTAACTACCACAGCTTTGTGGTTTAACCGGGATAGGGCCCTGAAGAGCGCTCTGTTCTTAATTTTGAACCAGAACGTAGGATCGAGCAAACCCTAGGTTCTAGCACCCCCAGAGGTATCGTTTCACTTGGAGGACTTTGTGACCACGACATTTTTAACGCCTCCCAGCCACCATTAATCAAGGCGGTGGATCTTTGATCGGCTGGGATCGAACCCGGGTCCCTCCGGACACGAGTCCGACGCCTTACCGATTGGGCTACTACGGCCCTAAATAATGCTACAAATGAATCAGAAAAAAAAATAATTCAGTATTTTAGAAGGTTTTTTTCGATTTCCCAAAAAACTACTTTTTGGATTTGTTTCCTTCTTCAAACTGCCGATTCATTTGTTAGGTAAT